>PTEX01000328.1:647165-703319 GCA_003342815.1 Eudromia elegans
GGGCTCGCCTGCCAGGGAAGAAGCCTCCTAACGGAGGGTCTGGCATAGAGAATAGAGGAGAGCCTTCTTAACCGAAGGGCTCGCCTGCCAGGGAAAAAGCCTCCTAACGGAGGGTCTGGCGAGTGAGGAAGAGAAGTCTCCCTCACATAAGAGATGCCTTTCTACAGCAGAATAGTTTAAACCATAATGCATTCCCTATAGCATGCTATTTTCTTCTCTCCTTCTCTCTCCTTTTGTGCTCATTTTATTCTGTAACTGTGTATAAAATCCCTTAGATAAAAACCGTTGACCAGGTCTGGGACTAAGATCGGATCCGTCTGATCTGAACCTCGTGACCCAACGGGAGGGCTTCCCAAATAATTCTGAACCTCCATACGGTAAATAATCGAAAGTGCCCTTGCCATACCTCGCAAATCATTGTTCTATCAATAAATCTACCATTATCAATTTCACCCGAGTGAAGTGCATTTTGTCGCTCACTCCCTCACCGCTCGTTCCGTGACAACATACATGTTAATAAAAACATCAGCAGCTCTGAGGCCTCCCACAATGAACACTTACTGCAGCAAATTATCAGGTGTTTACTATGATGTACAAATTAGGCAAAATGTTGCCTAACCTATTTTTGTGCATGAGAATGGATTGCTGATGTCAAGAGTCCAGAGAGTTTATTTGCTTTTTGTATATGGCACTCTTTCCCTTTCTTCTTCACTTTGATTAATTTTGAAGTCTCACTCGTTATTGTTCCTTATTTGTTATTATTATTTGTTATTCATTTTTTCATTTGCTCTCGTTATTTGTCTTTTTTCTTTGCTATTGCTTTATTTGTTTGCATTCTACTTCTACAGTATTTTTCCTTTTGCTATTATTTTTCATCATTATTTTAAATGAACTTTTATCTCTGCATATTGTGTAGCTTGTTTTTATTTCATTATTTCCCATGTTTGTGTTTCACAGTCACCACAGTTCAGCCTCACAAAGTCTTCTAAAGGCAACTCTTATCTATACAGCACTGCTGAACTCCACAGATAATGCTTTATTAAATGCTACATTGAAGTTGAAATCTTACGCAGTAGGTAGCATAAAATCATTACCAGCTTGAATATTTTTGAGGATCAGGATGATAATGATAAGAGTAAGGTCCCAACGGGGGACTCGCCACTTAGTGCTTAATCCACAAGCCCCCTACAGGTGTGTTTTGGTGTCATTGAATGCCCACCCAAGGGTTATATGAAAGCTTGAAGCTAAGACACATAAATAGTTCTATAAAGGTCTAACAGCACAGCCTAAGCTCTCTGTTTTTTAGAGACTTTATGTGATTAACAAGAAGTTAATGGAAAGTAAAAATAATGTGTGGGAAACGTGTTCCTTATGTTCTCTGTGGCTCTCCCCTGTGAAATTGATCAGCAAATGCCATACTACACTATCTTTTCTTTTTGAAAAGTATATGTGGGCAGTGTCTCATCTTTTTTTATCTATGGAATATTTAGATATGTAATATAAAAAGGATTTGTAAAACAAACAGTGCTTCCCTGCACTTTGAATTTCAATGTAATATTATTCATTTAATAATCCGGACTGTATTTCAGAAATGAAAGGCCAAAGTGAGTTAATATTTTCCTGAGAAAAGCTATCAACAGACAAACACTGTAAAAATGTTATACAGTCTTTCCTTTCCATCATGTTAGTGTAGATCTTGATCCTCAGATCCACAATTTAAAACATAAAAGACTGAGAATATCTTCCATTTCTTTAATAATCATAGAATCATAGAATGCTTAAGGTTGGAAGGGACCTTGGGCATAATATTGGGCATTTTCATGGATTGTGTAATGTCCTCTTCCTCGATAGGCAAGATTTTTTGGCCAAAAATATCCACAGATTTATGCCCCTAATTTGTATTCTTAAAACACATTTGAAAGATCTATGCTTCACTGCAAATCTGTATTTCCCTCTGAACCTTTCAGAAAATCCATTCACCTCTTAGAACATTTCCTTTTTCTTTCTTCTTTTTTTTTAATTTTTTCTCCCTTTTGGGCCCTTGCATAAGAAGTCCAAACCTGATGCTCTCCAGTCAGACCAGTGTTACAGGAGCATGAAGTGTATGTGTTAAATCTGCTGCTCAGGGAACAAATCCCTGCAGAACATCTAATTTGTATAAAATAGCAGAGCTCCACATTGCCTGTCACCTTTGCTACTGACGTGTAAGCGGCAGAGACAAGTCCGGACTACACTGTATCACCTAAAGAAGCACAGGTTGAATTCTAGCTCTCATGGAATTCCCATGGATGACAAGAGGACAAGGCTTTTAGCCATTGCTATAGAGAAGGTGTTACATAGCAGGGATTAAAATTGTTCACAGGATGTAGTTTTGTACCAAATGATTGTATCATATCATTCTGTAGACCATATTTAGCAGATAGCCATAGTAAAATACATCAAATATACGTTAAAAAGGAGTAACTTCACTGACCCTGAAGCTGGAAGAACTGTATTGATACCAAACAATATCATATAGCAAAAGCCCACTGCTTTTAGATCGCCTTTCTTTGATTATTTCTCCATGCAATTATGTTTGTTTCTCATACTCTTTAATGTTAAATTTTGCAGTTCTTCAAAGTGTTCTGCTCTCACCCATTCACAAGGGAGTAACAACAATGGGAAAAAAAAAAAAAAGGATTCTGTAACTTTCCGCTAAATAATTCTCCTTAAAAAGATAACGAATCACATTCAGTGGGTGCCTCATAAAATTGACAGAGAGACTACTCGATATACAAAACCTTCTCTTTCCTTCCAGTAGCATGAAGTAAATTGCACAATAAATCAATTCTTATGGATGTTGTTGACTTGTAACATTTGCTGCTTTTAAAAATTAATAGCTGAAATAATGAACATTCTCAAAAACTCTCTGAACAGTCAGCTTGATTAATTCTTTGAAATGAAGAGCATTTGACAGGTGCAGTATTCTTAGCTGAAATTTTCTGTAGCCTGAGCAGACTACAATCTGAATTTATTCCAGTAACACAAGTATGTTTGCTTTGATTTTAATTTGTGGGAAAATAAACCAACTAAAGACCCATATTGTGTTTTGCCTAGACATGCATAAACACACATCTGTAAAATATTCCTTCTTGTAAAATCAAATAAAGTTTACTTTTGTGTAAATATTGTTTTGAAGGTATAATAGCACTGCACTGTGCAAGTGTCATCACTTTCTATTAATATTTTATTATTGGCAAACTGATAAGAAATTCCTGAGCACAAGGAAATGTGTGGTGCATTTTGAACATATTCTAAAAGTGGTCTATATCCCAAGGCAGTATAGAGAGGAGCAGCTCCATGAAACACAGTTACAGATTTATATCAACGTCTTTATTTGTCTCATTTTCCAGGTTTTATAATGCCTGATCCCTTAGCATATAAGCAGGAATTACACACGAAAAAAATGTTAAACCTTCCTATTTCTAGCTTTTTTTTCCCTAGAGATGAAATTCAAAAGCATGGTAGTCTATACTGATATGATATGATAAGTGATAAATAAATGATAAATATGATAAATATGATAAATATAATAGTATGATATCTAGCATAAAAATAAAAAATTAATAATATTTTGGATAAACATTAAAATATTAAAAATAGGATTTGAAAAGTACATAAAATTGAAAATATCTGAAATTTAAAGCCATTCAGGTGCCTGAAATTTCAGTTAATAAGGCTGTATGAGATACTAAGAAGATTCAAGTGCCCTTATATTCCCTTCCTGCATCATAAAAAGTCGTTAGTCCTGAGGACCCACTTTCTACAAAGAAAAGTTATCATTTGCTTAAAGATATACATTGTGCACTAGCTATCTCAGCTCCTTTAGTGTTAGTATTCATGAGGAATTATGAGTAAAGAAAGAAAAAAAAATAGAAAACACAAGCTCTTCTTTTAGTCTGAATATAATCAGAACTCTTTCCTATGCTCCAAGAGATTAATTTCCACAGGGTCTATTTTTTTACATTTGGAAATTTTTCCTCTATCATGCTGAGTCTTTCCTGCTAGCCACAGTTTCATTGTTACAGTGAAAGGAAGTTGCAATGTACTGTGGTTCCACATCCTATCTGGCATTTAGGTAAAAAATGCTGTATGTGAATGTGTGAGTCAGGCTTGCTTGAAAGAAACCTTGATAAAAATTTCATTAGATGGATGGAGACATTAACTATGTTGTTGCTGAAGTCTTCCAAAATAATGAATATTACCATCCTGATAATCACACTAGATAACTTCTCTATCAGCAGCTCGTGAAGCTGTTAGGTGTCTGGGGGGCTGATAGATTAACAAGATGTCAAGGTTGGTCTTTTTTTAGTCTCACAAAATAAAAAGAAACACTCAAGGGAGTTAGCTTAGGTGGAATTCATTAAATTTCTCAAATATGCAGTGGAATTACAGAGACTTACTTAATAAAACCATGCAATCTGTTTGTCAGGTATGTCAAAAAGGAACTTATTTACAACAAGTAAACAGTTTTCAGTCCAGGCTGCAGACCATTATTAGGATAAGGCTTTCAAATGCACGCACAATCTATGAAAGTAAAGTATCAGAAGACAAAGAGATATGCAACAGGGCAAGAAGGATCTAGAATTATAGTTCCAAAGAAAATCCCTATGCCTATCAGGCATAAAGAACCATAAAAGCAAACTGCTATAAAGCAATTAGATAAAATGCAAAACATGAAGTTTTTTTCAGAGCTCAGCTCTAATCAAGACATGCCTCTTTGTTCAACTAAATTTTCATTATGTCCCTGGAGGATCAGCACATCTTTCAAGAAGCAAAGGAACATCAAGGTCTTTAGCATCTGCCAATATATTCTTGCTGAAGGCTAAATTCTGGAACTGTTCAGGCAAAGAAAAAGACCAACGAATTATAAAGTTCCCAGAACCATCCTCCTTACAAATAACAAAAGACTTTTCAGCATAGGCAGTTTTTCAGTGTTGGCTTGATTGGAAAAAGGAATAGTTTGTACCACCCATGGTAACTTGTTCTTGGATATAGTCTAGTTAGGGTAGCAAAGATTAAACCACTACATATACACAACTGGCCTCATTCTCTTCTAAGGAACCTCTGCAGGCATAATCATTCTTTTACATCTACTTTAGACTTGAGTAACATAGATATAACAAAGGCTACATCTTAAATGTGTATTAGTTATATAAAATTTAATACCCAGAATTAGTCTGTAGCTCTGCTTGGGCTGTAAGACATTGATTTTCACAGTCTTAGGGGGAAAAGTATTGAGATCAGAACAACAGGGAAAATATTGAAAGTAAGACATACAAAATAAAGTATATTAGCAGCAGAAAAAAAAAAAAACATGTCACAGAGAATAGGAATAGCGCATATAATTCCAACAGCAATGCCAATAGAAAGATAGACCAGAGACAAATAAAAGACTTATTCACAATTGTCTTAAAAATCTAAATTCTTTCTAAATTCTATTCCCTAACTCAGAATAAGCCCACATGAATCTATAAGGTGTTTACTCTAGATTTATTGAAAATTCAAGATTGATGGGTACTTCTTTTTTTTATAATTAATTATGGATATATCTGAGAACTGGGAATCTGCTCCAATCAGCTGCTTGAATCATAGAGAAAGAGAATATAACCAGAAACACACAGCTGTCATCTTTGCTGTAGCCATTTACTCCAGGGAAACAACGTCAGGCAAAGCAACACGAGGATGGAAGCAAAATTAAGGAGGCTAAAAGACTGTTTCACATCTTAATTGCTTGAACTATTAAGCAAACACATCTGGTATTGATATCTCTTGAATATTGTACTTTTTATGTATCACATATGCCATTGAGTTAATGCTTTTATGAGCAAATCACTTTGGACTTGGAGTTGTGGTGTTAAGTTTTTCTTTCTTTTACTCTACTAATACAAAACTTATTTATCTGCTTAGTAACGATTATTTTATTTTGTTTTACCATCTGTCTTCTGCTTTGCATATTGCATCATCTGTCCTTCCACCCCATATCCATCCCCTGTTAGTTCAAGAAAAATTAGCAAAATTAAATAAAGGAAAATTCCTCTTCTGGAAGGCATAAATTTGTTAGAGTGGAGTTAAAGGAGAGAAATCTGCAAAATTTCATTAGAGAGACAAGTAATTGTTAAAGCAGATGCTACTTCTTATTTGTTCAATAAGGCTTTTATACATCTCAAGCTTTAGGAAGGATTGATTTGATAAAAATGTCCTTGGAGGATTGTGACTTTGAATTACCTTCTTTGGAGGAATTTGATGGGTCTAACCTAAAAAGATATCAGAAAGGAGAAGATGTAGGATTTGTATTTGAAATGGGTTATTCTGCAGATGTGCAGAATAAGCATTGATAAATTTGTCCACTAGTCTTCTTGAAAATAACTTACATTCCTTTTCCTTTAACAAAGGCAAATAGATATAAAAATTGCATCTACTGTACAAGTACAGTATTGTACTGTACTCTACATCAAGACTGATAATTATTAAGAATTCAGTTGTATTGTAAAGGAACAATCCTGTGCTGTTATCTAGTAACAGAGATGTGCTGGATTGCAGGAAGTATTTTCTGCAACAGAGCTAAATTGCCCCTATTACTGTGTGTGAAATAAGCCCTAGGGAACTTCAGTGTCCTTAAAAAAATGTGCTGTTCCTGAAAATGGGAAAAAGTTTCATATCTTCCCATAAAATATCTGCTGCATTATTGGTACTTCACTCCCTCTATCCAAGTTACAGTCGTAAGAGTAGACAGAAGGCTTTATCTTCTTTATCTTTACACACATCAATGAAGTTTCATAAACAATATAGCTCAAAATTTGTTCTTGTTCACATATGAACGTGTGTAAATTTTATGTATATATATGTACATATTTACTCCACTGTATAGCAATACAATTCAAATAAATAATCAAATTCTTGAAAATCAACACTATTTCCTGTAATCTAAAAACATTTCTTGCTAATGGGTTAGTGGGTTCACTTAATTATTTTTCCATTTACAATGTAGCTATACAGGCAAGATATTGTAATTTTTTTTTTCAAAGAGCCATTTTTTTCCTATTACGGTCAAGCTATGAATTACTCATTATGGGATTATGCATTACATTAAGATTACCAATCTGAATTTCAGATTACTTAGCTTTCTGGATGGAATTATTTATGTCCACAACCATTTGACATTTCTTATCTTTTGTTACATACTGACAATGTTTGCATCTTTCAAGAACTGGTTGTATTTATATCTATGAAAAGTATATTTTAGCCTTATTTAAATGGAAAATAAAGTTCAGGTGACAAGTAATATAACTTTCATGCTTTGTTCATCCTATGATATTATTTTATTCAGTGGCCTTTGGTAACATTTGCATCATTGGTAATTGGTTTATCTCAGGGCCCTTGAAAAGCAAAAGCAATTTTTTCCCCCTTACTTGTTGGAAAACATGTTCTGCCATAAAAATCTAAGTACGCATTTCCAGAATTAATCACAGAATCAAAGAATGGTAGAGGTTAGAAGGGATCTCTAGAAATCTTCCAGTCCCACCCACCTGCTCCAGCAGGGACCCCTAGAGCACGGGGCAGGTTCCAGGAGGGTTTGGAAGATCTGCAAAGAGGGAGACTCCACAATCTCTCTGGGCAGCCTGTTCCATGGCTCTGTTCACCCTCACAGGAAAGTTCCTCCTCACATGGACATGGAACTACCTGTGTTTTAAAGTGTACCCATTACCCCTTGTCATATAACTGGCCACAACCAAGAAGAGTTTGGCCCCATTCTCCCTACTTTCACCCCGCCTGTACTTATACATATCGGTCAGATCTCCTCTCAGTCTTCTCCAGGCTAAACAGACCCAGCTCACTTAGTCTTTCCTCACATGATAGATGCTCCAGTCCCTTAATCATCTTCATTGCTCAACGCTGGACCCTCTCTAGGAGCAACATGTCCCTCTTTTACTGGAGAGTCCAGAACTGCACTCAATACTCCAGGTGTGGCCTCACCAGAGCTGAGGAGAGGGGCAGCATCCCCTCCCTCGACCTGCTGGCAACACTCCTCTTGATGCAGCCAAGATCCCATTTGCCTTCTTGGCCACGAGGGCACATTCCTGACTCATGAGTAACTTGTTGTCAACCAGAACTCCCAAATCCCGTTCTGTGGAGCTGCTTTCCAGCATATCAGGCCCTAATCTGTCCTGGTGCCTGGGGTTATTACTGTCCACATGCAGGACTCTGCACTTACCCTTGTTGAACCTCATGAGATTCCTTTCTGCCCAACTCTCCATCCTGTCCAAGTCCCTCTGGATGGCAGCACAGTTAATCTCTAATAACACTTTTTCGTTGCTCTCATCCCCAAAGTTCCTAACAAGAGTAACTGAGTATGACTGTACTTCTTGATTACAGAAAGAAGCTAGCAAAAAATAAATTAGTTATAACAACTGCAATGACTGATTATGATATCACTACAATCTTTGTACAAATATAGCATTTTCACAGAACCTGTAATGACACGCATTTTCAGAGATCCTTTGTTCAGTGAGCTTTTCTGTAAGACACTTGTCTTCTCAGATTCTGTGGAAATCTTTGTTATTCTCTTATACCTACAGGACAGCAGAAAAAAAAAATGCAGTTAAAAACTCTACATTTAATGCAGTCAAATTGCATATAAATTTCTCTGCTACAGGTATTCTGAAGGATAACAAAATGAGATATGACTCATACATTGCACTAATTATCATTTGTTGAAAGTATTAAGAAGATGTCAAAGTGGAAGTAAAGAGAGAAATGAGTAATTGGAGGAATTCTGGCCTTTCATAATTAATGGCCAATAGATAATACTCACTCAGTCAATTCTATTGGCAGAGGCATAGCCTTTCTGAATGAAAACCTGTTTATTCTAAATTAATTATATTGCATAGACAACAAATCTCATGGAAGATATTGCTGATACTTTGAAATAATTAGAAAAGTATTTGTGAAGAATCCAAAATCCATGCAATGTAATATGGTGAATTTCAATTGTAACTGGAAACAAATTGAAAGAAAAAATAGTGTAAGAACAGCATATTACAATATTATGTTGTATCATTTAACAGTGGTACATGCATGGATAAAATGCAGTCAGAGAAAACACAATAGGACTGACAAACTCCGAAAGCCACATAGCCACCATCAACCTAGTCTGAGGTAAGATTAAGACCACATCTACATCACTCTTAAAAAAACACATGTGAGTAACACTCCAGCCTTCTGCATAATCCCCAGTGCTTGATAGACTCTTACATACACAAAGAGATCCCTGCTGTTTTAACAGTTACTTTCAGTATATTTGAAGCAATTCTTACACTGAAAATATGATGTAATTGTTTGTGATACACAGGCAAAAAAAGTATGTTTTTTATTCTGTTGACCTGGCCAGTAAATGAAAATACTGAATAGCATCACATGCAAACAGACTCCTAAAAATAAGTTTTTATCTCAGTTCAGCAGCAAACCATTAATGTAGCCACATCTTACTAATATATTGCATAATGCTCCATCCCATGTTTCACAGTTGCCCTCTTAAGAAGTTAATGTGGTCAGAATTAAGCACATTTGTACTTAGCAAATCCAGTGTTTTCTCAAGGTTTTCATGGTGTATTGCCTTGTCTTTGTAGGTATAAAATTTGGGCTGGTTTCACTGTACTTCAAGTTTTCCCTTCCCTCCCCTCCCCTCCCCTTCCCTTCCTTTCCCATCCCTCCCCTTTCCTCCTCCTTTCCAACTCCTTTCCAACTCCTTTCCTTTCCACCTCTGTTCTTGCCTCCTTATTTCTTTTTCTTTTATTCTTTATTTCTTTATTTATTTTTCTAAAATAATTTTGTATTTGCCCTTCTCCATAGGAGGACTATTTGTCCTCCTAGAGTTCTTGAACATAATTACTAGTGGTTCAAAGACAGCTTTGGCTTAGTTAATTTCATTGGATCCTGACAACTTGGCTACGTCTTAGTTATTTAATATTCTTTAACCTGTCCTTTATGTGTTCTGACCTCTCCCCCTACTTTTTGTTCAGATTAATTGTGTTAAAAATTAACTGTTAAAATGCAATATGCAAATATCACCTCTGAGCTTGTACAAATACTGCATGAAAAAGCTAGACTCTGAAAAAGCAAGGTTTTTAAGCTAATTTAATTCAACAAAAAGGTCATACTGACAGCTGCAGCAACTGAAAACCAATCCCAATAGGCATGTAGATAATGGAAGCTTCCTCACACTGCCTTCTCCATCTATTAGCTCAATATACAGTGGGAGGATGAGGTTAAAAAGGCCATTCAGTCTTAAGGGTCTGTAAGATCTTTGGTTTCTCCTGAACATTGCCAGTATGTGCTAGAAGAGCTATTGATGTTAGCGTGCACATTTTGTCCTAAACGAAAAAAAAATCCACTCATCAATTCATCAATTTTGTTTCATACCTTCTTCCCGAAATAGTGACTCATCTTACCTGCCATCAAGGGCTGTGTTTAAAATGGTATTTTGGATATAGGAAGAATTTTAGAACAATAAGCAATATGTCAGAAGCTTTTTTCTATCTTCTTACAGAAGGTCCTCAAAATAAATGCAGTCTAGTCTGTGCTTCTCTTCTTCCAGTCAGTCATGTGTCCTATGATCTCTGTACCATACCACCAAGAAGTTACACATTACAATGGGCTAATTTCTAAATTTTTTTTTAGTAGAATACTTTATGTAAAGATCATGATTTCATTTTTAGAACAAGGGCATAACTGTTGTAATGAATTTAGCAGTACACATCAACTTACCTTAACCCATGTCAGAATTCAGAGGCTCTTCTGTCAAGCCTTGTCTTAATAAATTAACCTTTACTAACAAGGACTTAACCACTGTTAAGTTGTTAAGCTAAGTGCAAAATATTTATCCTTATTTACAACCTACTCCAAGGGGAATCTAATCAACTGCATCAGAGGAGGATGTCACTGGGTAGTAACAAAAGCTTCCATTATTTTGGGAGTAAGAATGTACCCAATGCTACCTTCGATCTGTCTGTTGTATGAGGGTGACTCTGATAAAGTTAATGGGATCTGTATTTTGTCTTCACAGGTCATCTTCGATTTATCACAACCAAATGAAATTTTAGAAACACCATCATTAACCTCCACTAGGTTAAATGCATCCATCAACCCCTCGATCCATTTGTCATTATTATCAGGGAAGTCATCATTCTTCAATTCATTGTGACTATTAATTTCCTACACATTAGGATATATAACCTATACTATACATAAAATTCATAAATACTGCAGTATCCACAAGTCCACAAAGAGTATATAAATGAGTGCGATTCATGACTTCGAGTTGTTTGGAAATATCATCTATAGTAATATATTCAGTATGGCCATATGAGGAGTCTGCTTTAGATGAATGCCAAACTTCCCTTCAATGAAAATACTGGATCCTCTTCTGTGTTCTCTACTCTTCTCATTAAAGAATCTATTTAATGAAATTTCATGCATATGAAAGATATCATAAGTAACTTTTTCAGCCACTGTATCATTTTTTCTCCAGTGAGTGAGTGTCAGTAACTTCTTTTAATGTCAATGAAAGTTATGTGTATGCATTTTTAATGGAATATACTCCCACAATACAAATTAAAGGATTTCATAGAAACAGCAAAACTATTTACTTGTTTTACAGTAATTAATGGGAAAGAGATGGGAAGGTGGAAGAGATGGGAAAAAGAAACTTCAGGACTCTGGATGTTAATAAATACTTACAATAGAATAGACTCACAAAAAAGCTTTCCACTAAAATACTTAATCTATTTTTTTTCTAAATTTCAACATACACACTGATTTATTTTCAAACAATGAATTCTTAAAATGTTTGCCACTTAAAGGTGAAGAGTTACCACATCATACAATTCTTTACACCACTGTAATTTGCTAGATTAAACATTGCAGACATAATGGCGTGGTAGTTTAGTAGTTGACACAAACAGTGATTTTAAACTATAGATCTGCACAGACTGCTCTCAGAGCAAATAACACAAAGTCCAGAATATTCAGAATTAGAAAAATATAGCTCCAATTATTTAATTTATTTATTTCCCTCTACTGGACTGAACCTCTTTCCATGCTCCTTCCGCTAAGGATACTTTAAACTTTCTTCCCCAAACCCCAGTTTGGGGATAAATTAAGAAAGTTTTCAAGGAAACCTCTCCCTTCAGGCAAGATAAGTATGAGAGTTATACCTATGGAATATGTCTAGAGAGGCAAAGAGGGAACAAGCAGCTGAGACACATAAGGACAGAGCACAGACCAGGAATGAGAGGACAGGCATGAGAAGGACAAAAAAAAGATCTGAGGTGGGCATCACCACTTTTGTGTGGGGAGCAGAGCAGGAAAACTGGGGAACTCCTGCTCCAGAGACCAATATGAGTTCCTCCAGTTGAGAAGATGTTCTGATCAAATTGTGTACCTAGCTAGACTACTGGCTTCATAAACATGGTCAATGTGAGATGTGTCAGAAGAAAGTGGTTCAAGCATTGTAGTGCACTGTGATAGAAAAATCTTAGTCATGAAGAACTCACTGGTGACTGACTTTTGACTTGAAACCTAAAAGCTGGTATTTTCAAGACACCACTCATTTGAGACAGCCAAAATGGGTGAGGGTGAGGGAGGTGATTACAGGGAACTGGAAACAAACAAAAAATGAAACAAGCAAACAAAACAAACAAAACAAACCAAAAATCTACAGATTCACCAAAATCATTATGGGATTCATTCAGGCTAGATCTAAGTGGTTTCTGGAGAAGACAAATGACTGGCTGGACTGACAGATATCATCTTTTTTCTGATCCACTACTACTGCTTAATCAGTAAGAAATAACCATCTTTATGTCACTAGAAATATTACAGAGAGAATAAAAACACATCATACTCAGCCCAGCATGAAGTATAAGAAAAAAGACATTTTGAGTGGAGATAAAGGCCCTGGGAATTTCTCCTTCTAGGACAAGTTTGCTGCTATTCCCCAGTAACTAGACATGTGCATAGTCCAAAGATGTTGTTATACACATGCCAGCCACACCGACC
Organism: Eudromia elegans; assembly: GCA_003342815.1. Taxonomy (NCBI): domain Eukaryota; kingdom Metazoa; phylum Chordata; class Aves; order Tinamiformes; family Tinamidae; genus Eudromia; species Eudromia elegans. The sequence continues at coordinate 660,264 of PTEX01000328.1, forward strand.
AGTATACACAGAGGGCAAGACCTTTTCTGGCAGTCATACTAATTTCAACAGTCCTTGTATTTGTCTTTCAAGAACTCTTTTCAATTTTCTAAAATAAATTTAAACTGCATGAATAGTATCTTATTTTGGAACATTAGAAAAAAAATTCAAATCATTCATTTTTCTCTCAAATGCCATTTTCTATTGATCTAAAATGTGTAGCTTGATTGTCATGAGCATCAGTTGAAATATTTCTGATTTCTTAAAAACAATCCATAATTGCATACTTGAAATTAGCTTTAATTATAAAAGTAGCTTTAACAAAAAGGTTTTTTTCAATATTTTTACAAAATATCTCCATTTACAACAAGAAAAATATTATTTTCAGTATTAAATTGAAGTAGCAATTATAAATAAAGAGAATTCAATTGTGAAGGTAAAGTTTTATACCATTTCCTAGTAGCAAATTCCTAAATAAAACAACAAATTATATTACATCTATCGTAAGCAAGGGGATCATACATAGGCTTTATAAAAATTCAATTCTTTACAACACTAGACAAGTCTTTTTTTTTTCCTGGTAAAATTACTGAATTTGAAGTGTTTTGATTACTGAGACCAAAATGTCAAGCCAGATAACTGAGAATTAAAATACAGCACTGAATGAAATCCTTTTCTATTTTTTTCCTCATTTTGTCATGGTATATTTATAGGTAAAAGCCACATATGAGGTCAAATAATTTGCTATATATTCTATGTTGTCAGTTATATTTCAATTAATGGATATGTGCTGAACTTCCATTCATACAATATCAAGTTGCTCTAATTTTAAGTGCATCATATTTCTTATACTGTGATTTAAATAGCACTTAATCAATGAAAGTGCCCCTACATCTTTCCATTTTAAGAAAAATGTCTTTAAGGAACTGGCAAGAAAAAAAAATATTTAAGGAAAAACAAAAAAGATGGGAATGTTTAAGATTACAAAATTAAAAAAAAAAAGTAAAATAAAATAGCCAGAACACATTGAAAGAACTTTTAACTTCAGCAGAGAGATGGTTATCTTGTGGGGATATGCCTCAATTTCTCCATCTATTCCAGGGCAAGAAAAATTGCCACACAATTCTGAAATTCTTCTATAAGATGAGGAAAAGAAATAACCAATATCTCTTATCCAGGATAGGAAATCAAATTTTGATTCACCTAAAGTATACCTGTGATTTTATGCAGTACATAAACTACATATGTATTAACTGAAAATGTATTTACTGCTTTGAGACAGAGAAATACCACCTAAAGTAACCATTAGCAAATAATGAGATGCCTACAAAATTCAAATTACTTGATGGGATAGAAAACTTTTTCATACTTTTCCAGTTCAGTTTCATTGCATGTAGAAATGATCAAGGTGAGAACGTTTCATTATTTCAGTGGTGCAGTAATGAAGAACAATCAGACCTCTATACACTTCTACATTTTAAAGCATAATTGGACACAAAGGAAAAAAACACATCCTTTTCTATCAGATTTGTAAGGAAGATTACGTCCTTACACTTTAGCAACTGATGAGCAATTGCCACCCAATTCTTCATTCTCACATGAGCATCAGGAGAAATCTCTTCTTCCTGTCCTAATCTCCACTCTTATACTCGTCCTCCCCAGGGTTTATCTCATTCTCTCTTCTAGAGAAGGCAAAGAATCACAGGGAGGAAACCTGAGCTTCCAGGGGGGAAGGGGATCAGAAAAAGTATTTAGTTTTCTTCTGATGTGAATACAGAGATAGATGACTGCCTGGAGAAGAGGTGAACATGTGGAGAAGGCTGAACTTCAAACTACATAAACCATACCTCAGGGGAAGGGTGCATATAAAAAAAAAAAAGGTAAAATCTTGCAGTTTTCAAATTTAGATTTTGGTGACTTGTTTCAGTCATTATTAACAACTCTCTTCAAGCTAACTAGCCCCCTTTCAGACTTCTTTTTCCTTAGAGTTCTAACATCCTACCACAGAAATTAAACTAAATTTTGTCTTTCTCACCACATGGTGAAGAAGGCTTGAAACATCTCTAGGTCTTTTAACAATCCTTTCAAGATTTTTTTTTCTTCAATTTATATTACCAACATGATATTCCAACATGAAGAATCAATTATATAGTAAAAATCTACAATCATCTACTCATTCTAGAAAATGCTGAACCTGTTTTTCTTGAAGGGAAACATATCTAAACTTGCTGATGAGATCTCCTAATTATTATCAAAGTCAAAACCTAGTAATAGATGATGCTATACTAAATAAAGTTACATAAATAGGATTTTAACTCAAGTGTAGGTCATAATCAGTCTGTCTGCTTTCTACCTCATGACATAATTTGATTACTTGTGTATCTTATAATCTGTTATAGCTCATGACAAATATATGACATAAAATAATGTCTAGATAGTAAAAGACTGCATATGTAAGGTTGAGTCCATTTTGGTGCTTTTTTGTTGCTTGTCTCTTTGTTTATTTGTTGTTGTTTGTTTGTTTTACAATGGGCGTGGAATATATGTTTAACTTTTCTTTTGTTTTTTTCCATAATGTGACACTCTTGTTTCCCCTTCTGGTTCTATTGATCATGTTCTAGGTCCAGATTCAAGGTCATAACTACAATGATCCTTTGTTAATAAACAAATGTATGAAAAATATTAAAGTAAAATATATGTAAGGGAATAGAATCTCCATCCAGATCAGGCTATTAACAATTCCCTAGTCAAAATGGTATAGAAATGTTTTATCTTAGCACATATCTAAAAGAGTTCATCTCATTTCCAGTTGTATCTGGAACATGGAAAGAGCTGTACTTGTAGCAGATATTGGTAAAACATATATTGTATTGAAGTGATGGTCCATATAACCAGACACAGTAACGTATCAAAATATGGAAATAGGATATAACATAAAATAAAAAATGCTGCCATTTCATACAGCACTTGGTAGACTCCATCCAAATCAAAAAGTGGTGTTTTGAGAATGAAGCCATAAAAATTTTAATTAATGCATTTGAAAGTCTGGTGCATATCTATTAGGACTAAGAAGCTTAAATAAAATGGACAAGAAGATGCTGAAGAACTGGGTGTTTTCTCAAAGACTTTCTTAAAAGTGACCAAGTTGGAAGGTCAGCACTTTAGACATTATAGTAATGGATGCTACAGAAAGGGTAAAAGCATGAAAGTTTCAGAAATTATAAAAGAAATGGGTGTAGATGGGTGAAAGAGTGGAAAGAAAAAGACTCAAACCTGTTCTTATCACATGAGTGTTGATGGAAAGACCATATACAGTCAGTGTTTTCAATTTCCTTCGTGTACAGTGTTATGTTGCATTAAGTGACACAGATTTTTTTCCTTGTTAAATGAAGACTGATTCTTCAGAATCTGGGCTCTGATCCTAAGAACACGGTAAACTCACTATCAGGACATTGTGCTAGCATAAGTTTTCAATGACAAAAATGTAATCACCTAGGTGCAATCAGCATTTTTCATGACATTTGGTATTGAAATAGTTTTTCATTAGCTCTCACTCTCCAAAAATATACGTCACTATGGTTTATAAAAAGTGACATTGCTCCAGAAAGTGCTATTAAATACATCCACAGCAAAGGCTGCTATCTGCCCAGCCCATAACTCATGAGAAGTCCAAGTGGGTGCATGGATTCCTATGGGAAAGCCTAGAATTGGCCAGCCTGACCCGCTGCACATAGCACAAAAATCACCTCTGCACAAAAGGACTTCCTCCCTTCACAAGTAGCTAACGGTTAACAACTGGTAGATCAATGAGAGGACACAGGTCATCAGAGAGGGCACACCAAGGCTCCCATCCAGCCTCCAGGGCTGCAAGTCCCATCTTGCTGGAGCACCAAGTGAAACAAGGGAGAGGAAAAACTGGCACCACAGTGGTAGCAAGTGGTAGCAGAGAAGCTTTGGCAGAGCAAGGTGGGGGCTCGTGCCCAGCTGGCAGAGCTCTGAGCCGTGCAGGTGTCACTGGAGCAATGAACCTCTGGTGTCTGTGAGCATCAGGCACTGCATGGCATCCCCTTTTGAAGAGGAAAGGCCTGCAAACTAGATATGCTTTCCAAGGAATACAAAAGGGTTTTTACTTACTATCTTGCTCTCCAAGGAATGGTAGAGCAAGAAGAGGAAAGTGACTATTATAACTACAGTTCCACAAGGGTGACACTCTTAATTCCTCATTGGGGAAGGAGGTCTCCACTTACTGTGGATACAGGAAGTTGACAAAAGAAGTGGCAACCCCCAGTGGGAAATCCCCTACTGAAGGGTTACTGCATCAGTGAACAATGGGCAAATTGATGCCAATGAACTGAAAGAAGGGAGCACTTGTTCCTGGGACTGCATTTTGTACAACCTCCCAGAGCAGCTCTCCTTGTACAGCTTTATAACTTCAGGTGTTGCGGCACAGGCACAGCTCTGGGCACTTCCTCCATGCCCTGAGGAAGATATCTCTACTCTCATCATTCCTCTCAGCTCTCTACTGCTGATTTTTCTGGCTCTGCTATAGAAATTCACGGCTTCATAACTCACTTAAACCTTCCCAGATGTGTCTGGGCTTCACTAGTCAGTTCTCTCTGGTATAGCTGGATTAGAGTTGAATGAGGCATGGTGGTAGTGTCATTCAAGACCTCTGTAGAGCAGGCATTCCAAGACATAATGTGATGTAACACCATGCTTAAATGCACAACCACCACCCCTACAGTCACAGGCAGCAGAAGTCATGGCATTTGAGGTGTCTCTGGGGGTGCCAAAGAGAAGAACAGTCCCAGCTTCTCTACATATGCCCAGGGAGGATGTCTTGGAGTAAAGAGTGCACACTTATATCAAGGGTAGTCATTTGTCTTCTCTTCATCTTCATCTGCTTTTTTTTTTCCCCACAGGCTTCATGCACACTCCTGCATTCTGCAGTGTCACCCTACTAAAGCATCAAAGCTACTGCTCTGCTTCCCCATGGTGGGAGAAAGGGTAAATCCTTTCCAGGCTGCCCAAGGCTTGCAAGGGAAGTGCAGCTGCACAAGCACTGCCCTGTAGGACTGTTGGCAGCTGGGGCACAAGGAAGAGCTTTGTGGGTAGATCAGCTGCACTCGTGTAGGGGCATTGAACTAGATGATCTTCAAAAGTGTGTTCCAACTTCAATCATCCTGTGATTCTGTAATTACGTGATGTTTTAACTGTATGAGGGCTCTAAATTTTCAGAGACTTGTCAGATAGGAATTGCAAGATATGATAATAAAACTTAAGATGATATAGCAACATCTGGAATACAGTCAGCAGTCTTTAGATAAGATTTCCATGTTGAATGAAAGCAAGAGGGCTGAATAAATCAAATACACACTGCGTGGAGCTAGCAGGGGCACAATAATCTTTTCCCTCCATTGCTTCCATGTCTTTTATGGACATGAATTAAACAACCTAAGGTGATACGAAGAAGTTGTGTGAGATAGCCCTCCAAAAATCCCCTAACCTTTTCAGATTCAATAAAGTAATTTTTGATAAGGACTCCCCAGCTAGATATATACAAACAAACAGCAAATATTGCCTCCTGTGCAACATAATTGTTCTGACTAGCTGTACACTTACTCATTCCTCACAACTCAGGGGCCTTCTTTTGTACGTGAAATTTAATACAACAAGCATTAGCGCTGTTCAGTGCTTCAGAAGTCAAGGAGCAAACTTTCTAATCAAGGAATTATGCTTCCAAACTGAGGATGAGTCTATAGCAGGAATAAAAATGAACAACAGCTTACTGATGCTGTTGAGAATATGAATTGGTCCATGCATGCCTGGGCATGGAAGACCAAATTAAAGGTTGAGGTTTTTATCTGAGCTCCACAGCACTCTGATCCTAGATCCCAACTGAACATAATGGGAAAAAAAAAAATACCACCAAAAAGAAACACAGGCAGCTTGGCCAGTGGGGCAGCCTGGGAGCAAAGGGGAGTCTCCCGGCCTCTGGCACCTCTACTGCTGCAGCACACTCATGCCTGTGTTTCTGCTTGTGCCTTTTGTCCCTCACACAGCACCAGGCAGAAAATTCTGATTTGTCCTAGGATTACAGACCAGTTGAGGTTGGGAGGGACCTCTGAAGATCATCTAGTCCAACTCCCATGAATAAGCACGCTCACCTAGAGCATGTGGCACAGGATATGGGAGGGTTTGGAATGTGTCCAGAAAAGGAGGCTCCACAGCTTCTTTGGGAAACATGTTCAAGCACTCTCACCCTTCCGATCAAGAATTGTTTCCTCATTTTCAGAGAGAATTTCTTATGTTTCAGCTTGTGGCCATTACTTCTTGTGTCACTGAGCACCACTGGAAAGACTCTGACCCCAGCCTCTTGACATGCTCCCTTCAAATACTTATGCACTTAAGATCACTTGAAGGACCAGTGTCATCTCTCCACCAAGTGTCCTGGAGCAGTTTACCTGTGCTGACATATTCTTGTTGCTCTTTGGACAGGACCTGACCCCGTACATGACAGGAATGGCATAAGTGTACAAAGTGTTTGGCCAGTGCTTTTGTCACCAGCCATGGTCTTCTTGTAGCCTCTTGAAAGAGCTCCTAACTCCTGGGGTACCCGATCCATGAGTGCCACCATGACACTAGCCATGTTGCCTGCCATGTGGACCAGAAATGAACTGTTGCCAAATGATGAGCCATCAGACTCCACTTTGACTTGGCATTTTGAGGTTTTTGGAGGGCAGAGGCAAGACCATCAGACCTGTTACTCAATTCAACTGGTTGCTAACTCTTCCCGTGGTGTTTTTTTTCCTTTTATATCTCTTTTCCTTGCCAGTTGTTATGCACTCACTTTTCTAGACCCTAGCTGGCAGCAGCCCATGCAGCACCTGAAACACCTGAAATATCTGAAAGAGTAGCTGAGTGGTTTTCAACACAGGCATCTAAGAAAGAGAATACAAAAATGAGAGAAATAGGTAGTCACAGAAAGACAGTTCCAAGATTGTTGTTCTTATTTTTTTGTTGTTGTTTTTGTTAATTTTTTATAGTCCATTTTGTTTAGGTGGGTTTGGATTCATAAAGATATGGAAATCGTATAAAAATCCCATGGAATATAAATGTAGAATAAACTGTTTATTCAGCTTTTCTGGTAAATCCTTAAATTTCATCCAGTCATCTTTTGTATATCTGAGGGAGAGTAGCTAATCTGTCCTGTCAGGAAATTCAGTACAGCCAAACTGATTATGTGCATATGTCGTATGCACATGCACTTGTGTATACTGCAGAGCAGAATCAGACAGGAACAAAAGAAATAGATAGTGGTTTTACAATTTTTTTCCTGAATTTAAACAAGTACATCTAAAATTGTCAACATGAAAATATCGCTTCTCACATAGCAAAAAAAAAAAAAAAAATGGTAGATCATACTTCCTCATGGTGACAATCATCAGCATAAAAGCACTTTGAGTCAACAAGGAAAAAAATTACCTAGTTTACAAAGAAAGGTGAATGGGTGCAACCTGAATCACTTATTATTCTTAGATGTACTTCTTTCATATTCAAGAAAGTTTAAACTAGCCTGAGCATTTGAATTAGCAGTGGATTTGTTTTTTGTTTTTGTTTCAGTTTGGTTTGGTTTTTTTTTTTTTAATTATCAATATAGCATTATTTTAACAGTATCATCATACCTTATCCTGTAAGTTATTTCAGAATTTCTTTTTAGACTCGTAGAATTCCTCATTTTGGTTTTCACCTGGCAGAAAAACTTCAAATTTTTCTTCAAATTAAAAAACAACTTAGAAATTGAAGACTTAATTATAATTCACATAGAAAAATTAAATAAAACAAAGTTTAGGTACTTCTTTTGTTCCTATGACCAAGAAACAGCAGATTCTTTTTGGATGTGTGAATTAGAGGTTGGAGATCTGGGGGGAGGGGTTGAGGGGTTAACTGAATTTTTTCATATCATTAGTCAATAATATGCACTTTTGCCTTCAGGGATATCGGGAAAAAAATTAAATCAACAGAATTATTTTCTTTAGAAGAGTACCTGCTGTGCCAAAAAATAATTTTCATTTAAAATTTAATAATGCAGTACCTAAGCATGGCAGCCCTGTTGGCATAATATATTATCATGGCTTTGGAGGCTCCCACATTGGCTGCAGCTTATCACATCAGAATTGTTCCTGCTAGGAAGCACCCATGGAGGTCTCAGTGTGAGAGCAGGAGTTGCTATGGGAGGTTCAAAGGATTGTTAATGAGCTAATATACTTCTGACATGCATACCATGATTTTAAACCATCCCAAGATGGTAGTAATGGAAAGGTGCTGCATACTTCTTACAGTTCAAGGAGGAGTATGAAATGAGTTTGTTTTTCACAGAGCAGTCCAAGCTGTGCAGACATCTCCATAGATGTCAGGGCATTGGTTGCCAGCTTCATGCCAGGTCCAGTGGAAATGTCAAGCCCTGGATGCCCACAGACCCCTAGGAATGTACACTTGCAGTGAGATGCCTTGCAGAAGGGCTCTCTGGGCTGACCAGAACACTTAATATTGAGAAAGACTAAGATTTCCACATTTACCTTTCTAAACATTTTTCAGCATTCATGTTAGGAAGGTAAAAAGGAAAAGAAGGGAGGAACAAATGACAATTTGTACAACAGAAACAATGATTTCACATATTCAGAGTTTGTCTAAAGCAGAAAACTAAGAAATTGTCAGACGCAATCCCAGACACTGCAACTTAATTATATATACCATTAAATTCCTAGAGCATACCCTGGCATATTTTTGGCTAAAGTCAAGGAACTTTCAAACAGACACAGTTGAGGAATTAGCATGGTCCAGAGCCCTTGGCAGTTTTGATTTGGATACTTGAATTTATAACCTGAAAAAGCTTATTGGAATTGACATTGACAGCCTGTTCTTTTTGATATAAGAGCAAGAATACACCAGGATACTGTCTAACCTTCTAATACAGAAATACACTTAGAATCTCTGAAAAAATTAGCTATGACATTAGATCAGTGCAGACAAAAAGTAGTATAAACCTCTCTACATTTTTGTTATGTACAGCATACTTGCTGTGTGCAGCACAGGTTCCAAATGTGTGTTTACGTGCAGTGTTTGAAATGAAGATTACATGTGTGCTTAAGCAGTTTCTGTCGCCTGCTGAATAAGAAGCATGCATTGCAAAACCTTCCAAAATACCTATATGAACTGAGTTTTATTTTAAAAAATAGTCTCAGAAAGAGTTGCTAACAGTTCATGTGATACTCTTCACTTCTTTCTGTATCTTTACTTAATAGACAAGTACCCATAAAATATATTTCAATAGTGTATTTATGATAGAAGCTATGTGTTAGTTATTCACAAATTTCCATGGTGGTATGCTGTCACATCTACCCACTCACAGAAAGTTACATATCACTTAATTATTATATAATTTTCTAGGTGATAAAAGGAATCAATCCAGAGAGTTCAAAGGGAGCTAAAAAAAGAGAAAGACCTGAAAAAAAATCAAAGAACAAACATATTTATTGATACTTCATAGAAATGTGAGCAAAAAATGAAGCTATAATCTTTAATTACATGATTCATTGCACAACGCTGCCCTATCTCTAACAAATACATACCTAAGTGTGCATGACATATAACTTCAGGAGCTACGTTTCTCTGAGATTATTTGTCTGTATTTTTTTAAAAATAACTCTAACAGACAAAGAAAGGAATTGAAGAGAAGAAAAAAAAAAAGCTCATTTGTTCTGACACTAACTACCAAATCATTTATTTCTGAATATCTAAATTCAGTTAAACTTTTATAGTATTTGGTATACCCTGAATTAGCTAAAATAGGCACAATTTGATGAAATTATGGTCATGCACCTTTGCTTACTTTAAGAATTTGGGCTTAATCATTTTGAATAATTAGGATCTCAGTGCTTTGCATATACTGTGTTTTTTCTTCCTATCATCATTTGAAAAAAAACATTGCCATTATGTAATCTCACTTATAGTTTGGAAAGAAATATAGAAACCCTGGTTGGAGCTGCAAAACCTTACTATCAGCAAAGAAATAGACTTTGCCAGAGGGAAATTCATCTGAAGATGGGATGATTCTTAATCATCCCATGGGTTGCCTTCTGGAGATGTTTGCCTGTTCCCATTCGACTGCAGAAGAATTATTATGGCAATAGTAAATTACGTGAACATAAGCATGTAGAGCACAATTGTCTAGTGCAGTAGCACTATATGTGTTTCAGTTCCTATTCACCCTGGTCTCCAACTGTTCCTTGAGAAGAGTATTCCACAGGCCCTATATTTTATCTGACAAATCTGTGACGATATCCTGGGTATCCAAAGACAGTTCAGATGGCACTAGAAGTCTATGAGTGCAATTGACTCAAAGACCTTCTCAATACAGCTTTCCTACTTAAATCAGAACTTTGACTCATTTTCCTAAATGTAGATTCTATATCCTATGTTTGAGAAGGAATGTGAGCTCCTTTTACTTTGCATTCATTCCGATCTTTAATATGAAAGACTGTGTCCTTTCCCATCCCTTCAGGAACCCATTGATCCCATCCCTATGCTTTGGAAGAGCAGTTATATGTGTCTATGTTTTTGGAAGTATTGCAGTTCCTAAGTACTAAATGTGCTGAGGCACATTGCAAGCTATCACAATCATGATATCAAGGCCCAAAGAAGAAATATCTCCACACTTTTCCTGGGCTAGCTCCTCATGTCCTAGCTCCTCACTTTTACAACCATCATTCTAAAACACTTAATTTTCCTCACCAAGTAGTATAGCAAGTATAAGAGTGTATCCTTCTAGGACAACAGTACTGAAAGTGCATTGTGGGCACCTCTGTTCTACATTAGAAGGTCTGCAGAAAGGTGCAGACAATAACTATTAATTCTTCTCACCAAACTGACACAATTACAGTTTCAAGATCAGACCTATATTTATATATTTTATTCAAATTAGAGTTACTGGAATGAAAGATCAGATTTTGAAGAAAAAAAATAGGTAGGTAGGTACAGGATGTGTAAATAACAAATATTCCTAAATGTATATCTGTTTATGACTTTAGTAGTCAATGTATTGTTATCACTCAACTACTTCTGCCTGAAAGGAAGTTACAGTGAGATGGGGATCAATCTCCAAAATAACCACCAATAGGACAAGAGGAAACAGACTCACGTTGTGCCAGAGGAGGTTCAGGCTGGATATTAGGAAAAAATTCTATACAGAAATAGTGGCAAAGCATTGGAGCAGGGTGCCCAGGGAAGTGGTGGAGACACTGTTCCTGGCAGTGTTCAAGAAAAGTGTAGATGGGGCACTCTGAGATATGGTTTAGCAGGCAGGATATGATGGGCTAATGGTTGACTTGATGATCTTGAAGGTCTTTTCCAACCATAACGATTCTACAATTCTATGATTCTGTTCTTTCCTTCAAAAATGCAAAACACTTTCCCATTTCAAGTACAAAGATGGGTCTACTTCTTTGCTGAGAAAGGATGAAGTGGTGTGTTGTATTATCTGAACTAAAACATAGCTCCATGAAGAACATGAAATATGCAGGAATTAGAGTGTTTTGTTTTGTTTTGTTTTGTTTTCCATATATATTTTTATCCTTTCAAGTGCAGAAATATCATAGGGCAAAATAATTTGTTTATGAAACCATACTGGAGAGAACCTATCTTTTGGTGAAATCTAAAGGCGGGTCTCCAGAACATGACATGTTTAGCAATGAATGGGAAGAAGAAACTTACTTATATTATTTCTGTTCTAAAGTGACTGCAAATGGATTACTTGTCTCATTATACAGAGAACAGTTTTTTAATTAACAATATATTTCCTTCTTCCTCATTCAGTGAATAACTGGAAAAAATGAAATTACTAAAATGGGGTTGTTAATGAAGTATCCAGTAATTTCTCATAGTTTGTCATAGAATAGCAATTGTTTTTCCTCTGTGCATTTTTTTCAAGTTGTTCAATTTTTCTTTAAGTAGGATGAGCTGGTAGTTGTGTATACTGATGTATGTAGACTCTGATACCTACACTGCAGAGCTGTACGAGTCATCCATCTCTTGACATGGATGACTGCCATTGAGATATAGCCCTCGTGACTATGGCTGCACATAAACCGGACCAGAGCTTGTCCCCTGGCCCTCCATCCATTTGCCCTATTGCCTGAATGCTTCCAGCTTTTCAAGAGAGACTGGCCACATACAGCCTATCCTTGCCCAGAGGTAGCTTCTGTATCTGGATGTTGTATAGGGAAGAGACACTTTGCCCCAGCCCAGGCCCATACCTTCAATAATATGAGTATTGGACAGTATGGATATTTCTGTTCCTCCTGGCATCAGACCATGGTCCCTAGTCCAGTATGACAAGTCTACCACAACCAATAATAGATGTTATGTAACAAGATGCATGTACTATTGGCCATTTTCTGAAGTCCAAATGGCCATATTGTCCATATTGTCACAACCCACAACTGTTTTTTAGTTTCTATTTCCATTCCTTTGTGATATGTTCCATTCACTTTATGTTGTGCTGTATTGTCTTTACTGACTTTCATTGCTATGTAGTTCCCTGACTTGGATATTTGTGAATATTGTGAATATTGTTAGACTTATATGGCCCACTCTTTCTCAAAATGGTGTTAAAACACATTGTATTGTGATGACTATTACAGAGCATCCCTCCCATTGAATCCTCACAAATTATGTTGTGTCTCATGACCAAATCCACCTGGATTGGTCACGAGTACAGTACCTTTTTTGTAGGCTTTGAAACAAGATATTGTAGGAGCAGTAATTTATAGTATTTAGTAATATAATTGTTCCAATGAGGCATTGATCGTCAATATTCATGTAGTTTATATCTCTGTAAATCATGACCTGTACTATAGATGCAGCTTCCCTAATGTCATTTGACATTTCTTAGTCACTACCATCACCTCACAGCACAGCTGTACTTTTTTTCTGATTGTTGGAGTATGAGATTTCCACTCACAAGTGTTATTCTGTTTTCCCATAATGTGTTTTATTCTTCAAGTACTCTGTCTTTTCGCCTTACCCTGTCATCCCTGGATAGTTCCTTACACTGTCTACTATAAATAATCTTCTTTCTACAAGACTTCTGAGGTATTTATATCAAAGTTACTGTTTTATGCAAAACACATTAACTCTCCCATCTTATTACTAGGCTTCTAATATTGGTGTAAAAACACAAGTTTTGCCCTTGCACTGTCACTTAGGATTGCATGTGACAGTCAGCTGGCACTGTAGGAGATCTCATTTGCCTTTCCTATTTATTATGACTGTGCTGTGTGTTTCCCTCTTGGCCCTTTCATAGGCACATCGAACATTAATAGCTTCCCCCTCATTCCTGTGTTACTAAAGTAAAAACAAACAAACAAAGTTAACCTTGAACTGTGCATATCTGCTCAGATTTTCTATGCCAGATTTGCAGAATTTGTTCTCAATTAGAATTAAAGCCTTGAAAGCTTGATAAAATGAACATATTAAACTAATGTACTTAGAAATATTTAGAGAAACCTTTAAAGCCTTGCTTTGTGGAATTAACTCCTTTTAAATGAGAGATTTCAGATGGAAGGTATTTTTTTTTTCTTCTTGATGCTCTCCAGGAAAGATCTTTCTTGGACAAATAAATAAATTTATTTATTTTATATATCTTAGATATGTTTTCAGAATCCACAAAGTACTTTCTATTCTGGTCTAATGTTTCAATTTAAAACAACAGAAATTCTGGTTTTGTTCTTCTTCAACTGTCTTTTGAGTGAAATGGGAACAGTGAAAACTACAAATTGTCACCCAAATAATATACTTCAAATTAAACATATATTTTTGTGATTTAATCTGAGTCTAGATGGGAAAAAGGGAAAAGGACAAAAGTTAGGTAACAGTCATACACTTCAATGGGAGAAAATACAGAAATTTGTTCAACTAGAATCACCTCTTCTATTTTTTTCTATTTTTTGCTTTCTCCATCAAACTCTCCAGCACATTAAATGAGTGCATTTAATGATCTCAGGACCTGTTAAAATTTTGAGTACTAATATCTAACAACTGATATGATGGGACTTAAAAATGGACTATTTCATGTTCAAAAACCTGAGAGAATTGACATGGAAGAACATCAGCTCTTGTACTCACACAAATAGTTGCAATTTCTTTGTTTTCACATAGCTATTTTTCATACTGATAGGCATTTTGCCCTTGGGTTCCACTGTTATGTGCAGAATGAGCAGTTTAGCTTTGCTTCCATTAGCATGAAAGACAGGAGAGTGACACTGCAGAAAAGCAAGGCAATGCTGAAGTGGATATTCAAAATAAATGCAGTTTCAAAGGCCTATGCTGCTCAAATGGTAAAGCCAGTGTGTATGCCTGCAAATATGTGTTGCATTGCAATAGGAAGTAAAGGCACTTCGAGTGCTCCCTGAATGACAATGAAGTATTGGAAAGCAATGACATTCTAATCATTGCTGCAAATGTCAGCACAAGGAGCCTTTGGGTTGTGGGTCCCCAGCGCACAAGTTAACAGCTTTACAGTAAAATCACCAGGGAGCAATTAAAGGGAAACTGTTACTAACCTTCATGCAAGCTATTGCTGAAATGTCTAGAGAAAAAGGTCTAATTATAGTCCTAACCTTTCCCAATGGGCCATGAATGAGTTTCCCAATACGGCATGGAAAAAGAAGTAAAATAACCACATTAAGTTATTTTCACATGTTTAGGATATCTTATACAAGGCACCCCGCAATACTATGTTTCAACAAGATGTACCCAAGTACATCTACCTTTCTGCAAAAAATGAAGCTGCAGCAATGCTAACTATCAAATTAGAAACAGATTCAAAATAAAAATAAATAAAAATAAAAACAGACAGAAGTAGAAATTCAGGCTTATTAGCATTCAGGGACTGAAATTAAATTCAGCCTAAAATTTAAGAATGAAGGTCAGATGTGAGAGCATGAATCAGTGTGGTGGCAAAGTTAGCTACTGTCCTGCTAGTGAAGATTCCTGCAGATTTTCTTTTTTTTTTTTCAGTTGAATGACTTAATCTTGCAACATTTGGAGATGATATGAAAAAAAAAAGGAAGAGAGAAGTGATGAACTTTTCCAGCAAATAAGAATCTTAACAGATTTTTTCCCAGTGAAGCGTCTGGAGCAATAGAGAAAAAGAATGCCCTAATTTGCTCTCAGCTGTTCACAGCTTTGAAAAAATTCATAGTGAAGAAAGATGACAGAAATGAAGAGAAGCAGTGAAGACTCTCTCTCTTTCTTTTGGCCAAGAGTAGCAATACTTGTGTGATTTTTTTCTTCCTTCCAGAGGGGCTCATGTTAGAATGTGTCAGCCCTATAACACCAAGCACGAATGGACTGGTGCAAAGAAGACATAGAAATTTTACTGGTAAAGACAAGAGACCTTTACATGTTGGAAACATGTAAGAGCTACTTCTAGTTATCTTTCAGGAATGATTTTCCTCATTGGACATCCTCTGAGTCATCTCTCTTCCATCTGGCAATCCGTCTGAGTTTGTGGAAGGTGAGAAAAGAGACACCTTTATAATTCACTGCTCAGGGAAGGTTATGAGGAGAGAAGGGCAACTTCCATATGTGGGGGAGTTTTCACAGGAAGCTTTAAACTCCGGTCTTTCTGTGTTAACATCATGAGACAATGTGCAGTTGAGAGGGAGAGAAAAATAAAAGTATGATTTTATCCTCTTGTGATCTCAGAGGCTTTTACCTTAGGTGCTGGCACACTGGCTTGTTTCTGTGAAGATATGAGCTTATTCTTATATCATCAGGAGAGAGCAGATGGCCAAATTGCTTGCAAATGCTTTTGTATTACAGTTTATATTTACCAAGACATATCCACACTGACATGAGCAATGTCATTTTCAAGTAATGTTTGGAATTAGTCCCTTGGGTCACCAATTCCCAGGCATTATCAGATGATAACTCTGAAGCTGTGATTACCTAAATATTTTCCAAATCCTCAAGTACTCTTAAAGGGATACGATTTGCAACCATGGAAGCCCTATTATAGTGTTACTTGCCATACAGATATCACTATAATTTTATTTTAAGTCTCCATCAAATTCGCTTTGGGAGAATGATCGATAACTGGCTAGTAAAAATTCGCTTTGGTATGCAACACGTTTTATACAATCTACATCAAATGTGGTTTCTCCTTTTCCTTTAAAATGAAAAGGAAAAGTATTTTTAAATCCAAGCCAGTACATTTAAACTGAAGTAGATTGAAAGGCCAATAGTTTACAAACATTTTTGCCTTTGTAAAATAAAAAATATATTATTTGACAATACTCAAGTGTTTAAATATATATAAGGTCACTAACATTTAATTATCTTAAATTCCTCTGTAAAACTTAGCAGTAATTAATTCAACAGACTGTGTAGACTCATGATGAATAATTTATTCACAAATCATGAACTCTTTTTACTTATATTCTCCCAACTCTAACCTAAACCTAAATATTATCTTATTGTCCTTAAAATATGTGATTTTAATAAAGCCTGATTGTACAATATGAAAAAAAAGACAAAAAAAAACCCAAATCCACACAGGATTACACACATATATACCTTTCCTTAAATATTTTAAGTTAATAACATCATATGCCAATATCAAATCTCCATTTTTCCTCTGTTTAGTAGTTTTGAGTATTTTAAACTGCTGTGGCATTCAACTTCTGCCTGTAATGAAAAAAAGTTTACTTCTTTATTTTTATTTTTAATTATTTTTATTTTATATAAAAAATACAAAAGTCTAAACAATTGTCTTTTAAATGGTCAAATGGTGAGCTTGAAATCTCACCAGCAGACTTTTAGAAATTCTAGTAGTTTCAGTGAAAACAGAGTAATGATAATGAATCCAGATCTAAATCAGAATGTCTTGAGTTACACAGGAGAAAAAGATGAATGCATCAGAGTACACTTCAAAAGTAATGCAGATTAAATAAGCTGGATGTAACCAGTAAGGATATCAATACTAATAACAGAATATATGATAGACTACATAAGACAACAAAAAGTCAAAGTCCAAACACGCACAATGCCTATAAACCAGAAGTGAAACCATTATAAAAACTCTTACAAAGCATAAAACAACAAATAAATTACTAAAACCAGACAGAATGGCATTGCTGAAAGAGATTTTGAAAATAATTCCTAACTTCCTGCTATAAAATTCCCATATACTGCCAACAGCTATATATAAAAAATAATAATAAAAGATATATTAAATAACATCTAGATATTGGAATAGTTATCCATCACATTTTCTGTAAAAATTCCAATGCTGATACATCTGAAAGGGTTCTAGATTTCACATGTTAACAATATATTTATCAGAATTTGTTGAACAAGACCAACTAAATGAAATTTTGTCATAAACCATTTTATCAGTCAAAAACTGTTTAGAAATTTATCCTTTTCAACTACCATTTCATGAAGAGTTTTCAAAAAGTCTTGCTCAGTATAGTTTTAGAATCTGTTAGTGTTTTTCTTGTTGCTGTTTTATTTGTTTGTATCTCTGTTTTTTTTTCTCCTTGTCCAGAGCTGTCTCTACATTTCCTTCAAACTCCTTAAAAGTACATCTGTGTGTTTTTACATAGTGTCACCACCATCCCAGCCAGTGCCTGGCTTCCATTTCCAGTCCCTCGGGTTACAGATACACCTGTCCAGCAATAATAAAATTCCAGATCCAGAGCATCATGAAATTCAAAAGATGAACTTTGAAATGATGAGTTTCTAGCAAGTCCTAATTGATTTCTAAAATAAAAAAGAATTTAAGCATCCCAAAATCAACAACACTTAAAACTGCAGGCATGCACCTCTTCAAGCTGACAGCTCAGACTAGATATGCTCCTCTGTGAGGACCACCTAAAAGAAGCTGTTCTACTCTGCATCTCTCTCCAATAACTCCAAGAAGCTGAAGCCCTTTACACATATGCTTTTTTTTGACCACAACTTCTCTGTTGGGAATAGTAAAACGCTTCATACCAAGGCTTCCTGTGGCAGTCTCTGTATCTGTGATACAATATAAACAGACTGTAACCTTTGGGGAAAGATCCATCATTAAACTTAGAAGAAATTTCAGCATAACTCCCTCCTGATAAGGGATGCCCTTGACTGCATTTATCTGTTCTGGAAATGAGTAATACAGAAAATAATTCATTAAAAAGTGATAAACTGCATTATCCTTCAGTGGTTGATAAATGCCATGACTCCCAGCTGATTGTAGCATATCTATAATGGAGTGTAGGAGTGTAGGCTGTGAATATCTTTGTTATTCATTCTGAGGTTTATAAAATGCCTAGAGCCACAATAGTGAGGCATAATATCCAAAAATTAAAGACATAAATTTCATACACAGCCCACAGAAGGATGTGTTAAGTAAAATGACTATGACTTTTGCTGGTAGAAATTCACTGATAATCTAAGCAGGGGGTAGTGTAAACTAGAAAGGGACCCATGTACTAAAAAGTATAATCAAGTGTCTAAATTTGCTCCCAAAGGGAATTACCTATAGTAGCAGAGTTATGATGAAAGCAGACAGCATTATGAGCTGAAACACTGGGTTCTAATCACAGCAGAATAGATGTGGGATAACTAAAGAAAGATAGGCATTTGGTCTTTCTTTACATGGGAGGTCTGCACTAGCTGTAACAACAACTGAAATCCAACCTCATTTTCACAATAGCATCTTATGCTGGTCAAAGAATAAACCAGATGAACACGGCACTCTCAGACAATGGTGAGTTGGGAAGAAAAAGGGGAGAGGAGGAAGAGTATGAAACACTGAAAGGGTCAAACAAGAAGATCCATAAAAAGAAAATTTTTAAAGTACACCAAAGAAACTAAGTAGGAAATTAGGATAAATCAAGTGACATAAAATTTAAAATGAAAACAGAAAGGGAATGAGTGATATAAACACACTGACAGAGCAAACTTGACTGAATTATCTCTGCCTTTTCACTGGAAAATAGAAGCAAAGCAAGAAGACAGGAATGAAGAAGCACTAGAATAAAACAATAAAATTTCCCTTGAAAGTAATGCACAGGGTGAGAGAAATGGTGTATCAAAAATAATTTCCTCTTTCCTAGGACAGTGAAGGAACTCCGTTATATTCAGGCAAAAACTTTAGGGAATCATGAGCCTTCAATATATGTTAAGCTTTCAGTATAAATTTCTTTTTCATAGATGCCTCATAAGTAGCATTCAGGCTATTCTATATGCATGGATTTTATTTTTGATTAAGTTTTAAGAATTCTCAAAATAATAACTTCAATTTTCTAATAAGTTTATTTGAGGAACTGCAGTTTATAGAAACTGCTTGTGGACAATGAACAAACCTAGGAAAATATGGACAAACCTGGGAAAGTCCTGCAAACAACTTGAATTGCTTTAGACAAAATTCAAAAGATTTTGTCCATCAAATACAAAGATAATATCTCTTATATGTTATTAATTTGGGAGATTCACCTTATATGAAGTCTTATTAGGAAGACTTACCTGGAGTACTGCGTGCAGTTCTGGGTTCTTCAGTACAGAAGAGACAAGCGACCAAGATGATCAAGGGACTGAAGCACTTACTGTATGAGGAGAGGTACGAGCTAGGCCTGTTTAGCCTAGAAAAGAGAAGAATGAGAGGAGATCTGATCAACATGCACAAATTCCTGAGAGAGAAAGGGACTAAACTGTTTTCCATAGTGGCTGATAAGGGCGACTGACAAGGGGAAATGGTTTTAAGCTGAGGCATAGGAGGTTTCATCTCTGGATGAGGAGGAGCTTCTTTCCTGTGAGGGTGACAGAGCCCTGGAACAGGCTGCCCAGAGAGGCTGTGGAGTCTTCTCCTCTGGAGGTCTTCCAAACCCGCCTGGATGCCACCCTGTGCCCTGTGCTCTAGGGGTCCCTGCTAGAGCCGGGGAGTTGGACTAGATGATCTCTAGAGGTCCCTTCCAACCCTAAAGATTCTGTGATTCTGTGATAATACATATATTATTATATTCCTATCTACCTGTCACCTGACTTACAGGAAGAGCAATTGGCTCTTTAAATACAAAACAGATAGTGGCATATAAAACTAAAGAATTTGCATCTCTGTGTAGAGAAAAATATCTTAGCAACTATTCACACTAGAATGACTTATAAAAACATATTGTCCATGAGCTGAGGAACTAATGAAACCTTATTTCCAACTGATGTTTCATGCATCTCATGTGTCAGCTATTATTCACTGCAATACCACATTCTATGTACCTCATGTTGCATTATTTTCAGATTCTTCTCAGAATACCAGTCAATATCCTGTGTTGTTTCTCATGTCCCCCAGCACTCCTTTTCCTTCTACATCCCATATGAACTACCTATATTTTTGCCTTCTTTCTGGATGAAAGATAACATACAGCACAGCTAAACAGGCGCTATGTGCACCCTGAGTTATCAGCTATTGTTTGCATGCTGTGTGGCAAGGGATTTGCTGAGATATGCTGGATAAGGGTTGATTTCATCCTGTCTTTCCCACAGCAAGGGATATTTTAAGAACACAGCTTTTTTTCAGGAGGCTAACACAGGATTCTATTTCATAGGAAGACATATGTTTTCATATGAAATATTATCTGTTTTCATACGAAATTTAGATATCCACAAATAAAATCCAAAGGAACGTTATATGCCTCAGCTCCCATTTTAGTCAATGGGGATCTTGTCTGTTCAGTCAGCTGAGCCTAGATGAATGATTCAGGTGATTAACTCACATTAGGGGAAATTGAACTACTCCCTAGGCTTTGCTGACTGTATAGTATGGGAGTCTGTTACCCATTTTTGGAAAAGTACTAGGTCACCATATGAGTTATGCAGACTGGACATGGGACCTATGGGAGACTCCTGCTCTTCTGCAGTACAGTTTCTGATCAAATGGTCACCATACACCTGTGCAGGCAACGAAATTGAACGTACGTCTCCACAGACTGCAGCAACAGTATAGACACCTACTGTCTATAGATATCTACTGTTTGAAGAGACCTGAAATTATGTACTTAATCTTAAAATGAATATCCCTCTCTTAGTATCCTTAAAATTTAGCCAAGTCTGATTGAAATCAATGAAGGAGCGCAAATGTTCTTCTGCAGCCTTTATGGTTATACAAGCCAGGCAAAACCAGGAACAATATGTAGATTTCCAGGGCTCACAGACCAGTCTGCATAGTCAAGTACTTGAACACAGAAAATGTCAGAATTCAAATTCCCTGCATGACCTTAATCTGACTCCCCCATACGAACACATAATGATAATTTTTTTAATTACATAGTCACACATCTTTTTTTTTCCTTTTTCCCCAGAGGACTGCTACCTCATTCAGTGTGCAAAATAGACAGTGCTCATTTAATGAGCAGCAGTTCAGTATTTTGTTTTCTTCTTATTCTTCACTGCTTAGCTCCAGGTCTTATTTATTGCACACAATTATAGCACAGCTCCAAAGACAGAATTATTAATTTACTCATGGCTTTTCTGTATAACTCATCTCTATCATGCATCCATTTTCACAGCATCTTTTGAAACATTTCCTTTATTTGAAGCTGCTATGCTAAAGCTTGGAGAGATTAACGTCCACAGTATCCACAGATTTGAAGTGGCCAAACTGAGTTCACCTCCTTAGCATTACTCTTACACAGAGTTCTCATCATTCCTGTAATTCAGATGCCATGAACTTACCAGATACTTAAAAAAAAAAAAAAAAAATTAGTGAGCCTTCATAAAATACTTGTCTTACGTGCCTTGATTAGCATTATAGACTTCTTGACAAACCTGTTTCAATTCTCTGTTTATCTTTTTCCCCTGCCTACTTGTTTTTCCTCCCAGAATTCTACTACTGAGCTCATCCAAGTTTCTCTTTTTAGTTTCCCGTCAAATTTATTCTTCTATTATTTGCTTAGGCTTTTAAAGGAAGCACACAGACTTGACAGTTACCAAAAACTTCTCAAAGTATGTGAGGAAAACCAAATTTTTATCATGCTCAAGATCTAGAAAGCTTTAACTGGGTTATTCTTGACATGACTGTGGCAGGGACTGAAAGCTATAAAAACCTTTGGGAAAACAGGTTTATTGGTGTTGCTGCTTGGATGTGTGAAGAGTGAACATCTGAAGGACAGGTAACTCCTCAACTCAATCTTTACCACTTCATACCACCTCCAGGAGCTGCCATACAAATCTGGAAAAGACACAGGAGGCAGAAATGGCTGTTCTGCTGTATTTAACTATCTGCTGCTCTAAGCAAATGTGTATTATGGTTAGGCAAAGAGATGTCCCTGAGTAGCCCTGCCAAGCCTTTCCTTATATCAGCTTCCCCACTTCTTTTTGTCTTTCCCCACCTCTTCTTACTTGCAGAAGGATAACTCATCTGCTGTCATCAAGGTAACCAAACATAAGTCCTGACTCTGCTTAGTGTAGTCTTCATTTATTATTTGTCTTCAATGGCACTTCAAATTAGTGATATTTAAACAATGCTAAGAAATCAAGCACCATGGCTGCACTCCCATGAAGCTAGTGTAAGAGCACATTGATTTTGCAATATGATACTAAAAACGCTCAGCATTTACCATCTGTCCTAGCCAGGCTGTCTGCCCTACACCTTGAAGGGCTGTTTCCCACCTAAAGCTTCTCCAGAAATAATTTTCCAGAACATATATTCCTTTGATACTCTCCTTTTTCAAGCTTTGGCAACATCAATTAAATACAGAGTTCGATAATACACACATAGCAATGTTTGTATTGGTGACAGCTTACTTAGGCCTCCTCCTCCTTCATAAAATAAATCCTCCAAAAATACAATTCCATTTTTGTGTAGAATAGTTTTATTTATCTTTGATGTAAGCTCTGATGCTTACAATTGTTTGAGTCAAGTGCAAGTTTTCTTCAAGCAAAAGTATAATTTTTCTTTTAAAGAGACTGTTGACAGAATTAAAAGACAGAATCTTAGTGTAATAATCAATGTTGAAATTCAGAAAATAATTTAAGTATGAAATGAAATTACAGGAAAAGGGAAAGAGAATAAAACTTTCAATGACCTTGTGCTAACTAAAATATGGTAAGTAAGATTAAAAAATATCAAAATTCAAATTTCTGTTCTGTTGAAAGGAAATTACAAAGAATTACAAAAAAAATTTACCCAGTGAGTATAAATAATGAGTGCTAATTAACAAACATACTACAAATTAATGAAGAAAGGTAAAATAAGACATCAGTTTTATCAAATGCAATCAGAAACTTTTAATTTAGATGTTAAAAAAAAATGTGTATCCACCACAATACTAATAATGTGTTGAACCACAAGAATCAAATGATATCTCTGGATAAAGAAATAGATATTGACACAAGAATTACTGAGACCATTTCACTTTATCAGTATCGAACTATGTTTAGTCCTTTCGAGAATATTTTCATTGGGAGTTTTGGCTGGGAAAGAAGAGCCTATCTAAGATACAAAGTGGAAGATAATGTCAAGGGTGTGAGGGAAGGGAAGGGAAGGGAAGGGAAGGGAAGGGNAGGGAAGGGAAGGGAAGGGAAGGGAAGGGAAGGGAAGGGAAGGGAAGGGGAGGAGAAAAATCAAACTTCCAAATTTGCCGTGAAAAGGCACTGAGGCAACAAAAATGGACTCCTTGAATCTCATCCAATAGTCATTTAAACCAGTGGAAAAACTTCCATTGACTACCACAAGTTTTGGGTCAGGCTTGTAGGGAGTGGTCTAAAGAGTTACAGCACTGCAAAATAAAGGTCCCTTGGAGCTGAATTGGAAGGCAATTGAATTGCCCTTAGTCAAGAGAAGGACCTCCAAAAGTGTTTCCCAGTTAGATGTCCATCATTCAGCTACTACCTTGAGATTTCAAAAGCAAAGTACTTGCTCATTAGGAATTACATCTCCTTGGCTGTGTGATCAGACCACACAGCAACAGTCTTACAAATCTGAATCAAAACAGGACTGATTTCTCACTCGACTGTGAAAAGAATCAATATGATGCAAACTTCCTGTTCTGATCACACCAGCTCAGCCCTTTGTGGGATGCAAGGATTATATTCTAAATTGGTCTGCACCAACTTTTCACAAAGGCCAGCAGTCAATGAATTGCCCATTACAACTGTATAAGGAAGCTTAATGCCTTCTACAAATTGCTTTATGCAAGCTGAAAAAGACTGACATTGAAACTGAATCATTTGGCTGGCTACCAAGCATCCGTGCTATTGATAGCAACAGACACGGTTACCTATTCTAGGCTTTGTTTTCTCCTTTCTTTTAAAACATTTTGACCTTGACTGCTCCTCCCCTGCTACTGGAAAAATATACTCTAGTTTGATCACCAATTTCGTAATGCAAATTGTCAAGCAGCCCTGAAGTCATTTGTTAATTTGCATAATGTTTTTACTGTGCGGGTGAAAGACGATAACTTAAGAGTATCTCTAAAAACGCCACCTCTCCACCCAACTGCAATAAAATGCATTAGCTTAGCCCAGAAAGCAGGGAGCATTTGCCCCTTCTGCTTGTTATGGAACCTAATTGTTGTTTTCACTACTGATGACGCATTAGAAGAAAATTATTAAGGAGAGGCAGACCGGTTGGAACAAACTACAAGCTTGTCTGCTATTTGCACCTTTAAATTTTAAAGTGTCAAAATCATATTGGACGAAAGGACAAATCAAATCATTTTTTTCCACTATAAATAATGTGTTCTGGTGTGAAGTCCAGAGGCACCCAGAAACATTATAGTGGCGTATAATAAAAATATCCGGTACCTCCTATGACTTGAAGTGTTTGAAGTGGTTGTTGGTATCCAATATCTACCTCTAGGATCTTTAAACTCTTTATAGTGATCTGTTTCCTGTGTCATAGATCTCTTTAAAATATTCCTCATGCCCTCTAACAAGGAAAAATAAAAAAAGAAAAAGAAAAACTCAAGCAGTTCTACTGTATTCTAACTAGAAAAGCACTAATTAGCCTATCATGACCTTAGCCGCAGCCTCAGTGGCAAAACTGAGAATGTTTTGAACTCTGACACTGACACCAACAGGGATTATCCATGTGGCCCTGGATAACTTATTTCATTTGCTTCCTTACGTTCATTAAGGAAAATAACACTTAATCAACTTTGTCTCCAGGACATATTATTAATATATTAATACTTAACCAATCAACTATAAGGCAAAATAGTTTTCACAGCTTTTGGAAGTGCTCTCTTTACCCTGCAAATTATGCATCTCTGTCCTCATGAATCTATGATTCCTTATACCTCTCAGGATTTATTTTAATGGGAAAAGACCTGGGATGCTGGTAGAATCTGTCATACTATCTGAATGTACCTGATCTTTTCTTGAAGTTAAGTGCTGTAGGGTCTGCAGAGCACTTGAATGAGAGACCACTTGGAAATCCCATAGGCACAAGTCAATGAGCCATGTTAAATTACAGAAACTGAATTAGTTCAAAGACTCTATTAGGTTCTGCCTTCATGACTGAGTTGTTTAAAAAGAAAAGAAGAAGGGCAGTTGGATAGCTAACTATCATTAACACCTTTGAAAAAAAAATGTTAATATTTAACTCCCTCTCTGCCCATTTTGCTTTCTTTTCCTGATCTTTTCTCTCCACAGGCCCATTTGTTGAATTCTTCCAGCCTGTGAGAATCTTGCTTTCAGAAGGAATAGGGGAGAATCACAAAAAATCAAAGTTTGTGTCTGCAGCAGGAAATGATGCAGGAAAATGAGATGGGTCTCCTACTGTCCTACTCTTTGGCCCAGTGAAATTTTCACAAATCTTTAATTTTATCAAGTAAGTGTGAAATTTTAAAAGTCAAGTATGCTTATGGAGGGAGCCCCCGGGGCAAAAAGATGAATGATATCTCCCTGTCTGCATTTCCTTGTTTCACAGCAACTAACAAAGTCAGTCTTTAAGGCACCAGTACAGATTAGAGGCTGACATGCTGGGAAGCAGCTCTGCAGAAAGGGATTTGGGAGACCTGGTTGACAAGTTAATCATGAGGCAGCAGTGTGCCCTTGTGGCCAAGAAGGCCAATGGGATCCTGGCTGCATCAGGAGGAGTGTTGCCAGCAGGTCAAGGGCAGGGATCCTGCCCCTCTCCTCAGCTCTGGTGAGGCCGGACTTGGAGTATTGGGAGCAGTTCTGGGCTCCCCAGGACAAGTGGGACATGGAGCTCCTAGAGAGGGTCCAGGGATGAGTAACAAAGATGATGAAGGGACTGGAGCATCTGTTGTATGAGGAAAGACTAAGCGAGCTGGGACTGTTTAGCCTGGAGAAGAGAAGACTGAGAGGACAGGTACAAGTACCTGAGGGGAAAATGTAAAGAGGATGTGGCTAAACTCTTCTCAGTGGTGGCCAGTGATATAACAAGGAGTAATGGGTACAAATTGAAATGCAGGAAGTTCCATCTCCATGTGAAGAACTTCTTTCCAGTGAGGGTGACAGAGCCCTGGAACAGGCTGCCCAGAGAGGCTGTGGAGTCTCCTTCTCTGGAGATCTTCCAAACCTGCCTGGATGCCACCCTGTGCCCCGTGCTCTAGGGGTCCCTGCTGGAGCGGGGAGGTTGGACTAGATGACCTCTAGAGGTCCCTTCCAACCTTAACCATTCTGTGATTCTATCATTCTGTGACATTTCTCCAAATCTCACTTCAGTATCATGCTTAAATATTCCAGCAAAACTTCTAGGCATTCAGTGGTTTCCTTTCATGATATCATGTTACTGATGAGCTTTGGCAGTGAAAAATGACAAAGAGTGCCTGTCTCTGAAGCCATCCTCATTTTCATTCTTTCCAGCTCCTTATCTATCCCATTGAAATAAAAAATTAAAATTGAAAGATAACAATTCTGAGAATATCATCACAATAGCATAGACTGTAACAGTGCTAGCATGGCATTAAATGCAGTACAAAGTAATTTCTGATTCCTCTGAATATGCAGGTATCTGGTTCAAACATGACTGAGATTTTTTTATTAAAATCTATTCTCTGGAAAAAAAAGTATTTTTAAGGCAAATGAGAGTGTCTGGAAAATAGAAAACAGTGACAATGTTCTCCTTTCATTTTTGGTTTGTTTTGATTGCTTTACTATTTTGAGAGAAATGTAAAAATGTTATAATTTCATATGAAAAACAAAGTTGAACACTGATCTAGTAAAACTCTTAAATGTGTTTAACTGCTATGCAGCAGAACATATGAAAACTTTGATTGGTTTGATTGATTTACGATGTTGACTCCTACTTTAGTTTTTAATATACCCACATAAGATGTAAAGTAGTGGGAAATCAGCCCTTTTATGTCATTGACATAGAATCAAATATCAGAAACATGATTTTTTTTATCATAGACATGACTTGCAAAATACTAGCAATGATATATTTGTGCTAGTAATTGTAGATTTAATTTTGAATGCATCTTTTTGGTAAAGAAGCATTTCCTGCTTCATTTCATCCAAACATTTTCTTAAACTCAAAATATTGTTTTTTGAATAGGCCACAACTTCCTAATTGTTTCCTTTAAGAAGTCCTTTTCAGGTGGAAATCCTTTTGGTTTGATGCCTTGCTTATGCATACATGACCATATCTATGATGTGCAAGTGAGTAACATCCCATCACAAGTATGAAATATCACCAGGAAAAAATGTTTAGGAAAATCCTATATTTAAACAAAGGAGATCTATATGTGCACAAAGTTATTTACCATTTGGTGAGATTTACAGTATCAAATAAAGAAAGAAGAGTCAGAAGGAGAATGTTGGGACAGAATTCACATAAATTCTGGAAGTATATGGTGAGTTTTGAGTAAGCCCTCATACACAAGTTCTGGGAACAGTTCAACAAGGAGTTTAAAATTAATACATGTTATTGAGAATGCCAAGAAAAATGATAGAAGCGTTCTCTAAGACAGTGTGTATGGATACTGCAGAAGCTTTTAAAAAAATGAATAGTGGTGTAAAAACTGAGCCTAGGACCCTGAAGGAGCTGTAACTGAAGTAATTAAAAGAAGAGCCGTCTGGAACATGGGTCTTTATGCTAGTGAGAAAACAGAATAGTTCAAGGATATTATGTGAGAAAAAAAGTAGTAACATTTAGCAACAGCAATAGAGAATAGGAAATCAAAAATAAAGGAGGCATGAATATAAAGAGACAGAAATGGAAACTTCATAAGTAAGTGACTTCTGAAAATCAAGGGCAAATGCAACTAATTAGATGTGGAGTAGGTGAAGTGTTGGGTATACATTCTTAGGTAGAGGAGGATCTGTGTTGTTTTGCTAGGTGTAGACCAGAAAGAGTTTTAAGGAACAGTAATAAAACAAAGAAAGCAAGGAAGTGTAACCCATAGCAGCAGTTGAACTGTAACAAAAAGAAGATAAAACAACAAACAAAACCCAGATATGAGAATGTTTGTAACTGCTATTTCCTCTAATTGCTATTTTCCCTCCAAGAAAAGACTGTCAGTGAGAGTGGATGTTCACAAAGGAAGGAGGTAAAGAAGAAAACTTTCAGGTTGGCCAAGGAAACATAAGTTGTGACTTTGTCAAGGGTGGATCAGGGAAGCTGTGGGCCAGATGCTAACAATAAGCAGCAGGGAAAGAGACAGAAGTAAGTGTTACAGACTGTAAGAACTACTTATTTTAGCAAAAAGCATTTTCTTAGATGTGGTTATCTAGATTTCAGAACCCTTACACTTTTTGCAAGGAATTGTCTAAGCAGAAAATCTCCAGGAAGGGTCTTTTTTAGTTTCTATCAACAAGTATATGTGTGAGAGAATAGGAAAAAAAAGCTAAATGTTTTATGTGTTCCACAGCACACATCTATTATTTATGCTAAGCAACAAAACTGTACAGATGAAAAAACATCAAGGTAGAATATTTTATTTCAAATATTTTCAAAATAATGCAACTTAAGAGACATAGAAATGCTTTCTGCAAAGGAACATAGTGGGGAAGAAAAAGAGAAAACAATAAATCACCTATTGAGAGTAAGCTTTATTAAACTGTTGAAAACTCTTCTAGAGGAAGTAAAGAATACTAATCCCTTGAGGTTTTTAAAATTAGCTTTAAAACAATAGAAAAGTATAGTGTGGGATATAATCCTGCTATGCTAGTAAGATAACCTAATACACCTCTTTCAGAAATACTTTTTACAATTCAAAATCCATTGCTTGGGTGTTTTGCTGCCTCAGCTCACTGTGGAAAGTATTGTGGAACTGAAAGAGTGGTCAGCAGGAAAACAGAAAAAGAGTTAATGAAAGCAGAAAAAAGTGCCTCCCACTAGAGAGGTATCTGGCAGTGCTAACAAATATCTCAGCAAGTCTGATTTCCCATGAGGCCTCCTCTGATAGCTAGACCCAAGCAGCCAAACCAGAATGGATGGCAATAATAATTAGATTCTGATGAGTGAAGGGCCCACAGGAGGGCCAACTTTTCTGGAGGAGTTAATGAAAGAAGAAGGGAATACTCAAATTTTCCAAAAGATTTGCAAGGGAATTCTATTATGGAATAGTTTTTTTAAGTGGTTAAATCTTCCCCACTAACCTAGAGAATTGTACTCCTGTAGGGAAAGGGTGTGTGAAAGAGAGAGGGAGAAAGCACCTTGCACCTTAACGAAATTGATCACAGCTGGGGAGTGTTAATATGTGTTCACTTCCACCGCAGTAAGATTCAGGGTGACCCAGAGCTATTATTCAAAGTCAGTATCAGATCATTTAATTTTCTGCTTCAGTTCCTTTTCTGTTCCTCTCTTCAACATAAGCATTATGGCCATTCACTATCTTCTCTTCTGCTGTTTTTCCTCCTCCTTTGCTGGTTCTTGTGTTTGCAGTGGTGTTTTATGAGACTAAAGTCCCCAAGTGGAGTATCTATCTTCCTGAACCAATCTGAACTTGCAGCAAGTGCTAATACCTTAATAAGCGTTTTATGACCTATCTCCATAAACAAAACTTGCACCACTGATGTGAGTATATTCACTGCTCAGGATCAATGAATACTGAAGAAAATTAATATTTGTGCTGCTGGACTGGCGTTGCCTTGTTTTGGAAATGATTTTCCAAATTAAGCTTTAAAAGAACACCTAGCACCCATTGTAGGAGAGTAAAAAAATGTCAAAACAGTAGTAAGTTATCCTCCAGAGACTGCATTGGACCTGGTGGGATGCTCATCCACTGAAGTGAAAAGATTCATTTATTTAGAAGCACATATTTTCAGTCCATAAATTTTCTTTCTCTACTCCTTTATATCACTAAAGATTTTTTTAGCAATCACAGAAGTGCTGTGTTTCTTTCATACATACTACATACTTTCCAGCTACCTCTCTCGTATTTCAGTTCCTGAATGTGTGTTTGTCTTCAGGCTGTCCTTGTATCTCTACAGTACAGGGGTCACACCAATCAGTAGTATGCCAATAACACACTATTGAGCCAATAACAACGAGCTAATCTCTACATGATCACAGGAAAAATTTTTTTTATCTCCAAAAAGCAGAGCTCATAGATCTGAACACTGAAGCCATCTCATTCTATTAAAAGAAATAAAGAAAAAAAAAACCCTTAAAAGCAAAATTTGCTATTGCAATGTGAGGAAGTAATTCTGAATGAAAATATTGCCTTCATCTACTGGATACCCAAGAATTTATTAAGCAAAGGTTAGCTGTGCAGACTCCTAGCACTGTTTTACATGAGAGTTTATTGCCTGGATGCCTGGTAAATTAGTTGAATATATAATGCTGCAATAGCACCTTTTGTTCTGGAAGAACAAAACTCCATACAAATACTAGGTATGGCATTTCTACTTGTAAGCAATGGAAGATTATTCATGTAATAGGAACTAAGTGTTGCAATGTGTTAGCATGCTGACTCCAAGCATTAAACCAAACTCCAACATTTGTCGCAAGTTCATATAACCAGGGCTTGAATAAATGTTTGTGGCCTCTAAGCAACTCTTAATTTGCAATCATCTGTTACAACACTGACCCAGTGTCTGCCTGATCATGTTATTCCCTTTTTCTAACAGTGTCCCAAGACTGAGGTAGTTCCCAGCTACTCAAGTCTGACGAATCTGCCCCCCATACTGACAGATAATGTGGCTACTAACATTTTATAACATAAACCCGCCGCAGAGATTAATAAATCAACCTCTAACTCTCATTATGAAAATTGAGATAACACAGGATCCTGCTTTCTGCAGGTTAGTTCTGAACTCTACAAAGTACTCTCCCCAAAGTAACTCTTTTTTGTGTGTTTTAAAACTACAAGTTTATCTCCCTACCTTCCAGGAACTTTGCTGCTCCTCTTTCTTGAATAAATAATATGATATACCCTTCCAGCTCGTACTGTAGCTCATATATTAAGTCAATCCTTGCACTGATTGGTCCATGAATAAGATGGATTTTTTGATTGTTTCTGTGTTTTCAATGCTGAATTCTCTGAAAAAAAATCTTATTTGCTGTTTAGAATCCAGCAACAAGGCTTAAAAATCTGATTTTACTAGCAAGTTATTTTATTTACACACAAATAAGTGAGTTAACAAATGTCAGGCATCATGCACACCCGTAGGGTAA
The DNA here is from genome assembly GCA_003342815.1 of Eudromia elegans. Lineage (NCBI taxonomy): Eukaryota > Metazoa > Chordata > Aves > Tinamiformes > Tinamidae > Eudromia > Eudromia elegans. The sequence goes on from PTEX01000328.1 coordinate 691,873, forward strand.
AATACTATTTATAGCCTTATACAACCTCATACTAAAAGCCATATAATTTATGGTGCGTTTACAATGCTCTAAAGGCCATATTTGTTCCTTGTATGTCATAATTCTCTTTTCTTGGCTTCCAGAGCTGTGAAGGGATTTATTGTGTCATCTCAAGTGCAGTTTCATTGAATTAATAGTTCAGTCCACTAGACACATCATTCACCACATCTGTCCTCTGTGGAGATGCTACACAAACTGTAACAGAACATTACAAGTATTAGGATATTAAAACAGGTTGGTGAGTCTATATGGTGAAAGTGATGCCTATGTCTTTACTCTGCTTTACTCTGCAGCTTTATACTCCGCAGTGAACCAGCTGAGGTAGATCTTGGACTGGTTAGGCCCATATCAACAGAAACATAGAAAGGAAGCACAGGAAAGCTGTATTAAGTCCATTTTCCTGGCAGTACAGAACGGTTCACAAGGTCATATTCTAGCTCCATTATTTCCAACCCAGATGGTTTTCATATGGTATTTTCCCATCAGTACTTTAGAATTTTCTCCCTTAAGATCTTCATATTCATTCTAAATATTGACCTTTTTAATGGAATAGTACTATTTTAAAGCTCTTAACAAGGTTGCTCATGAATAAAAACAAGACTTGGGATATATTCTTGAGAATAATTCAATCTGTCATTCCACCAATGCCTGAAGTAGGATTCAAACAAAACTTGAAATGATAGAAATGTTTTAAACAGCTCTGATATAGTGGGTTTTTTTCCCACATATAGTTTATATTATTATAGAGTAGGATTTATGTCACCTCATTGTAGGTGGTAGAACTCAGCTGAAAAAGAATGGTCAACTAAATGTAGCAGAATATCATTCCTGATCCAGTTGTATATGTTTCATGTATCCCTCCCCCCGCCCCCATGGCATCCAAAATGTCAGTAGTCACCTAAATGTGACTAAATCCTACCTCTAAGACCTATGAAAGTCTTCTAGATTCTATTTTTAAAGTATGATGAAAGATAAAAGTGTCCATATCATCCAGTTGGTCTTAGGCACCTATTAGACTTGCTGTCCTCTGGAGGTGCTTATCAGTTTATGTATCAGAATGATTTTCTGCAACAGAGTAGCCTAGACAGCAGTCTAAAGACAACTGGGATGAAGCTCAATCAGAGATTAAGGCATGTCATACTCATTTCTGCATGGCTGTACATTGGGGAGAAAGAGGAATTGTCTTTATCTGGACAATGGTAAAGGAATCTTGTGTGGCCACATCACATTCACAGTTGAAAGGAGGAAACTGCCTGAAAAAAAAAGAGTGGGCTTTTCCAAGGAGCAGTCTTCTCAAATCACGTAGCAATAGATTAAAGACCTCACTTAATGTTCTCTGTTTCTCACACACGCAGATCAGAGAGCACACTAGTCTCTTTGAAAAGGAACTACAGATTTTCCTTCATAAAGTGCAGTAAACTCAGAGGGGAGTTTTGTCTCTGTGGTTCAGGTATTTCCTAAACATTTGCTTATCCCAAAATTATATCACTTGGTACCCTTACCAAATCAAGAGTTGTGACTACCTAAAAAGCCTAGCCATTTCTTTAAATAGTACTAGAAATCAGAAGCCTTTATCTTAAACAGCTGCATTTCTAACAGGAGGCAATATTAAGTGTTAAGCGATTTGACTCTCAGATATTTGGTCCCCACTTATAAGAGGCAAATGGAAGGAAGGCACAAATCAAATAGCAGCAAGCTTTGCTCTTGACATGTCCACAGAGTGTTACATGACAAGACCAAAATGTTAGGGCTACTGGAATTTTCTCTTTAATGACGCATAAAATGTTCTTGTTTTCCCTCTACAAGGCAACCGGGAGAAGTGTTTACAGGTGCTGATGATCTTACAAATGCATACCGTATTAGAAATATCACAATTAATTCAATAAATGTTTTTTATGAAGTGTTTTCTGAAGCAACTGCTAAATTAAATGGGACCCAGAAGTGCAGTAGAGCTAGCAATGTCATTTATAAAAGAAAGGAGAAACATAAATCTTGTAGCAGTTTACAGATGTTTTTATTTAATATCTCTAATCCGAAAGATCTGACAAGATGAGGCCACCTCAGAGTTCTTCAATGGCAGAGCCCCCAGGGTTTCTACACTTTGCAACAAGTAGCAAATCCCTATTAATCCCTTTAGCATTTGTTGTAATGACATTAATCGTGATGAACTCTTCCAGTATTAATGTGGATGTCATGTGTAATTCCGAGAGAATCCCAATGCAATTTGAACAGAGAAAACTTAATCTAATTGGAGCAGAAATTATAAAAAAGACTTCAGTATTTCACTTTTACTGGAAAAGTTAATCACAACTCCTTCTTTTTAAAGTCTAGTGGACTTAAAATAATCTGTTAGCCCTTGGAATAGCATTGATTATATTCAGTTTATTTGTAGAAGTCACATTTATGTGGGTCATATTTTGCCATGAAATTCAGTATCTGTTAAGGGATTTTTAAAAATAAAGTGTCTGAGCAGTTAATCATGGACTTGAACTTGTGTTTTTTGTTTGATTTTATGTCATTCATTATGTTCGTGTGTAATATGCCAGCTGAAATCAACAATACCAAAAAACCCATTTACATGTTTACACTACCATGTCTAGAGTTAGTTCAAGTCTGTTTTTGAGGAGACTGCAGAATTTTAAGATTAGCTCCTGTTTTCTACGGTGCTTTTTTTTTTTTTTTTCCTAATTTTCCTTTGGGTCAAAATATGGAAAAGATTCCTTCTCGTATTTTTTTCATTTCAAACAATGTGTTAGTGTGTGTGTGTATATATATCTATACACACACACATACATATGTGTATGTATATACATATGTATATATGTGTTTATACATATATATATGAGGTACTTGTAGCAAACCACACAAAGCGCAATTCAGTTACTTTAATTTAGTTATGCAACAGAACAAAAGTCCTGGTAGTATCTAATGGTAGCAACTCATCACACCACAAAGTTCTGTTACTGTTATACCACTACCTATTATCAAGAGGTTAAATCTACTCACCACCTGGTTGAGTCAAACAATTGATTACCAATTAGCTATCAGTGGTGTGAGGTGGGAGAAAAAAATAATTTTTCCCTTTTTTTTTCCCTTTTTTTATTTTTTCTGCTTAGTAAGGAGCTATCTCCTTTGCTGAAAAAAGAATGCCCTTACAGTCAATGAGAAGCCATCTTGCTCTGATAAAGTGGGTTTCTTTGATAAGGAGAGAATTAAAGAAATCTCTTCCTCAGGTCAGAATATGATTTTATGATTTTTTTTCTTGAACAAATAATCTTAAATCAAAGTTTTGCTATTTGCTTTAGTGAAAACTGCAGTAGAGACACAACTTTCTTGTAAGACAAAATTACTAAAATATTTTTTTCTATAGCATAAGAGCATATTTTTTTCTACTTGAAAATATCATTTAATGAGTCATTAATATTTTAGCAGGAATTTTATACCAATAAATTTACTTTTTTATCTCTATTTCAAGAAAAGACAGGCTACCAATTAGGACTTTAAATCTGAAACATACTGTTTCAGTGCCTTTTCCTCTCTACTCCAAACTTGCTTTGTAATTTTGGACAAGCAATTTATGACTATATTCTTGAAGGTATTTCATGCATTAGACTGAATTAGATTAAATTTCTTTAGCTTAGATTAGATATCACTAGATTAGATTTCACTCATGTAGTAGACTCAGTGCACTGATCAGTGCAGACCATCTGAAGACTGAGTTACAGTTCAATTCCCAAGTTTTCATAAAAGTAAAGAATGTAAAATAATGCTAATGACAAAGGACTAAGACACTTGAGGGGTTGTCGGAAACTCTTCACTGAAACAACCACTGGATTTAGAATACTAGCTCTACCAGCACCCTCAAATTTCAAGGTAACCTGACTGAAACTGTGGACTTTACAATTGTTAGAACAATTGATATTTAAACAAAATATAGCTCTTGTAATAACGTGACAAAGCTGACACTCTACTTCAGTGTATGAGAGAACAAACACCAGAGAGGAATAAAAAATATTTAAGATAAAAGGCAATCCATGCAGAAGAATAAATGGACATAATAACATCATGAAATAATACAGGATGAAATGTCAAAAGATTTCTAACCATCACAGCAGTAATATTCTTCAACTGCATTCCAGCAGGTGTAAAGGGACAGAAAATCTGCTAAACTGTAGGATGAATTCTGACAAATTTGTGAATGAGATTAGATGACACAATTTCTGAAGCACTAGGGACAACACTGAAAGACAGTGAAAGTCTCAGTTTATATTTGAAGTTCTTATGAATTCTGACTCTAGATGAAATATTTCAGAACATGTAGACCCTTCTCCCAGCTATTTTCAAGTGCTTTTGCTTATAATAGCATGATTGATCTCACTTGACTATGAAAACCTAGAAGTTAGACAGCTAATCTGAACTAATCACTTAGCCTTCCTACAAACAGAAGGAGTATATTTGGAAAGCAACTCATACCATTCTAATAGACTATGGCAAATAAGAAGAGTCAATCACCCACAGGAAGTATTCACCAGTGGCCGGGGGAGTCACCTAAGGAGTACTTTGGGACAGATTTCCTGCTCTCTGGGAAGTCTGTTAAAACTTCTGTCTACTCTGTGCACCCATGACAATTTCTCACCTCAGGTTTTACTCCATCTTTGTCTCTTTGCCTCTGTTGCATTCTCTTCATTTACTTAGCCTTCACATTTTATCCTTCTTTGTTCTCTTCATCAGGTTCACTGCTGAAACAGATTCCTTTCCTGAATATTCTGAATATATATTCGATCTTTACCATGAAAAAGGCTAAGTGATTTAATATTTTTTTTTAATAATAAAAAAAGTCTGAGTCCAATACCTGCTATGGACTATGGAAGGCTTCAGACCAAACACATGCCATAGGCAAATGATAATGACAGGAAATATTGGAGATCGGTCCTTTAAATCCCATCTACAAAACATAGACTTGATGTTAGGATGTTGATTTTTTTTTTTTTTTTCAGAAAAAAAAGCAGAGGACCATTTTCAGTCTGATCCTGATTTATGAGAAAGCATTTTTTCCACACCTTTTTTCATTAGTTGGGCAGTGGGATGCAGAGGTGATCAGGAGTGCCGGCAGGTAGAAACAAGGACTGTTAATCCCGTGCCGTCACTGATATTCTGGGCCAACTGGGGGTGTCATGTTGGTGCTAGCATCAATTTTCATGTGCCCATTTGCAGTGCCTATGCCCTTATTTTCAGAGTTCCCACCATTCTTTCTGACTTCTCGTTACTAACAGCAATAGGTGCCTCTATTTCACAGGTGTAGTATGAGGCACTTCACAATCATTAGATGAAAAGCTCTTTAGAGCCTACTTCTCATTTGCACTAAGATTCTTTACAGTGCTGGGAAAGTATGAGGGAAATTTAATGAGAGGATAAATGATGTTTTTACTTTTTTCATTACCAGCATCTTGTTCCTTCTTACTAGTACACAGTATTCTTTGGATGGTTGCATGATTCCTATTAAATATCCGTTCCTAGTTCATGTATTGTCCTTGAACAAAGTAGCTGGTAACTGTGAATCATAGGCACAATGACATCTTAAACAGAATTTCTAAAGATGCCAACTTCCTCATGATGATTCTTTCTGCTTCACTTTCTCATCAAAAAGCAAAAACTTTGTTTTTGTCGTTATTATGAATGAAAACATCATTTCATAAGTCAGTTCTGGAGTCTTGCTGATAACTTTCTTCTCCTATCTATGTGATTTTTCTATATGGAAGTAGAAAAGTGATCTGCCAAGGACACAAAAAGCAAGGGCTTCATCTTCTCTTTTCCATAAATTTCCAACTATCTTTTACAAAAGAGGAAAAAAACATGGTAACTTAGCCCCTTTGCTCAATTCCAGGGGAAAAACTCCCAGCCAGTCATGTTAAGTTGCCAACAGAAAGGTTATTAGTCTTTCAAGGGGGAGAGGATGTACACAATGTATAGGATGGATTTAGAATTAAACCTTACATGGTATATGTACAGCTTCACTTAGGCATTGATATGAAAGAATCTGGTTAGTGAATATCCCATAGAGCTTTATACAAGATCATAATTCCCTGAAGCTGTGCTATTTCTCTTCCATGCTAGGACAAACTCTCAAAAAAAAAAAACCCCAATAAAAAAGAAAGAAAAGAAAAAAGGTGAAATGAAAATGTGTGTGACTCCATTTGCAACATAGTGCACATGAGGGTTCCACTTTGTGTAGACCTGCCTTTTATCTAGCCATATGGTTCTCATGTAAAAACTCACAAATTGCTGATGTATTCAAAGTGATTTCCCTCTCAATGGAGTGAAAGTTGAAGCCATGCACTAGATGCCATCTAGGTGTAATCACTTGCAAAAGGGACACTTGGTCCTCCAGGAGTAACTGTTGAAGCATGGGTGATATGCACCTGGGAGCAGGAATTTCACTGCCAGTAAAAACACACCTTGGATATACAGTCCCAGAACTATAACAAACTGCAACAAAGATCTCTGGTCCTTTTTTCTTTGTAGAGTCGGTAATGTAGATGCCTCTAAAGTGGCCAAAAAACCACTTACCTACTTTGAATAGTATGCTTTTGTTATGTGTTGGGTTTAAAGTCAAGGTAGCATTATTAAGATTAGCAATAGGAGAAAGATTTTAATCCAGGCCTAAGAGACAGTGATATCACAGCTACAGCAAAACAAGATTTAACAACAAAAAGAGATTGTTGTTCCATACTCTACAGTAATAGCCCTATTTTTTAAGAGCTCTAAAACATCTCTATTTCTATCACACTACTTATAAGCCAACATGGTCACAGTTCATGATCAGGCTTCCACTGGAGCCAGCAGCAAAATCAAAGGAAAATTTATTTTTATAACAAAAAATGTTTTTTTGATTTCACAGCTGTAATCACTTTCTTAAATACAGTCACTCAGAGCTTAAGGATCATTATTTTTGAATCACACAACTGAAAAACAAGACAACAAGATTAAGCTTTTTTTTGTCTTACTAGTTTGCGGAAGCAATGAGAGTACTTCCAGAAGGTGATTCATTTAACCATGGTAAGATGAATGGGATAAATTATTTCCTAGAAATTTCCAGCGTAGACTGGAACACTGTCATTTACATTTGATGGTAAACTTAAATAAGGTGCAACCCATGTAACAGAGGTAGAAAGATATTTTTGGAACTTTCCAGGAAGAAACTTCTCTTTCTATTAATGTACATATACAAACTGTATTCCAAGGAAAGTAAGGCTTAATGAACTAAATTCAGAACAGTCTGGCATATTTTCTGAAAACCTTTCAGAAATACTCTGTTTTTAACTGTATAAGTAAATATCCATTTTCAGGCCCAAATAAGGTTCTGTATTAAAGCTATTAGTGACAAAGATGGGCATTGTCAGTGAAATTTATTGTAAACTTTACCATTAAATGCTTTAGTAAGAACACTGAAAACCTGTAGGTTTGCAAGTCCTTTAATAAGATGGAAAGAAATGAGAATAAAAAAAAATGTTGTTTTTAAGAGGAAGAGGACCCTTGAGATAACAAGCTTTGCTGTGTTCGGAGATACCACCCCTTGCTAAAACAGGTTTTTTCTAACTCTTGGTTGCTGACAGTCAATTAATATTGGCCAAGAGTTCAGTACGAGTTTCATGGTCCATGTGTGCTTACATGTGTGCTTACATATACATATGTATACATACCGCAGACAAGCCACAGAGAGATAGTGAAGGCAGCACCGATAAAACCTCTGAGAATCCCCAACATCATGAAGCTTCCAAACAATCATTGTGGGGCAAACTCCAGCCTTTGTCTCTGTCACAACAACGATGTCCTTTAGCTTGTCCTTTAACTGATTGCGCCATTTCATTGCCTACCTTACTATTTCACATACTAGGGAGTCTTTAAAAAGGAACACATAAGTATTTATGAACCTTCTCCTTCTCTGGAGATCTTCCAAACTTGCTTGGATGCCACCCTGTGCCACGCGCTCTAGGTGAACCTGCGTGTGCAGATGATTGGACTAGATCATCTCTAGAGATCCCTTCCAACCTTAAGCCTTCTGTGATTCTATGGAAAAAAGAAAACTACCTCCTCATTCCATGAAAGAGAAAAGATATAAATGATTAAAACTGACAAGTAGGAAATCTTTAAATACCACGAAGAACCCAAACACAGGGCTTCCTTATGTAGATTTTACAGGGACATTTATAAATAGAAATTGAAGAACAAACCAGAAAGAATGATTTTTCATGCAGGAAGTCCATGAGGGAAGATTGCTGCTGCCAACAGCAGCCAACTGCTGCAGAAGAACAGCAGCAGTTCTTCTTGACTGAAGAATCAGATTCCGCTTTAATCAGCAACAGTAATAGGTTTGTGTAATTTTGGTATGGTACATGCTTAAAGAAGAGGATGAGCTTCTACATGGGAAAGATATTGTCTGAAAAAGTTTAATATCAAACAAAAATCTATAAAAATCATCATCTTTCAAGAGTATAGAACATTTTTTTAAAATAATGATGTTTGCAAGTTCTTATTCTTTACAGAAGACTTACAGATTATTTTTCTGAATCTAAGCTTGCAGAGAGTTATTTTCCACTCTGATGGTTCCAGAGTTCAACAGGCAAAAATAGAAAAAAATTATAAATACATCAAAAAAGGCTTTTATACAACAGCAGCTGCTCAAGAATGCTTTGCCAGTGTTATTTATTATAAATATGGCTATATGGTATTCTGCTATTTCATATTTAACAGTGCCACAAAAACAATCATGGGAACTCAGAAACATAATTCATCATAGCTGGAGCCCCTGAGAAGATGGAATCCCATATAATAACAACTTTTAGAATTCAACTAGGAATTTAAAAAAACTGCTTTATAATCATTTCTATCATATCTTGCAAAGCCAGATCTAAGAGCATATACTGTATTTTTTTTTCTCTGAATCAGTATGTTATCTGGTGCTGATAGGCAATAGTCTAACTCAAGATAGTTTCAAAGTACTGGACCATGTCCTGTAGACTGTGCCTTAAGCCTGTCTCCTTACCAACTTCATTCTTTTAAAATAAAACAATATAAAGGAACAGAATGTTCTATCAGCAACTGTAATGTTTATGAAACATACAAGCTGGATACAACAATGTATTGGTAAGAGCAAATACTTTCTCTTTGCTATGGTTGTTACATGCCTTCTTACAGGGAAAAATCTCTTAAAAGCACAATTCTATATATTCTTAATACAAAATTACAGGAAGATGTTATCGATCCTCTCCATCTTCTCCTGTTCAATACACACCTAAAGTAGAAGGACTTCATACTATACATTACAATTCACAAAGCAATTTGTTTTGCATATGAAATACCATGTGCAATGATCCAAACATAGTGCTTCTAATTACTTCATTTTTTAATCATGATTTTAGCAAAATCAGACAAAGAGGAAAGGAAGGCGAAGGAGGAAGAATTGTCAGTTTTAAGCATGTATTTAAATGCAATTAGAAGCACAGAAAATTAAGAACTGTAAATGATGCAGAATGATAGGGTGCCTAAAGTTAGGCAGTGTTTGACATTTAGACAGAAATATTCATGCTCCATGGATTCTTTATGTCATTTACAATCCTGTAAGGAACAATTACTCCCAAGTTTGCAAAATATTACATGGAAGTGATTACACAGACTCAGTTTGAATATTACTTTCGGTGAAAAGTCAAGACTACATTTCATCTGTGCCATGCTTTCACAAACACCAAAAAAAAAAAATTACTTTAAGAATGCCTAGAACTTTTTGATCAAGACAGACAGCATAATGGCTGAGCGAGCTTCAATTTGTACTCTGCCAGCATCCCGAGTGCTCGATTCACGTTGTCATGTAGAATTACTCGATTTTCTGTATGAAACACAGTTTCTTGTCTCTTTTTTTCCATACAACCAGCCACTGGGAAATTACTCAGAGTCTTCAAATGATATCTTAATGATTGCTTGTTAGACAAATGAAATTTCTTTCTTGGTCTCTCCTTCTCTCTTTGAAAGATGGATGAATCCTCGTGATTTGTATCGTCAGCGGGCATGTAGTCGTGCTGAGCATATATTGTATGGATTAATTTCTCCGTCTCAGGGTCTATAGTGATCATTTAGTACTACTGAGCATGTTTCAGAAAAGGTGATAGGTAGAATAGAGGCTTCTTGTGCAGAATATGCTAGTGAGGAAACAAGAGTACAACATGAGTGAAAGAAAGATATGATTGCACAAATGAGAGGTAGAGAAGAGCTTTAAACAAAGTGAAGGCAGGCAAAAGAGAAAAGATGTAAGATAATAATGGAAATAAAGCAGTATCAAGACAGAAATGAAGAACATGAAGACTGCTAAAGAAATGAACTCTGGGAAATAATTGTAAGAGAACACTGAGCACTTTTTTCCTTCATCTTTAAAATCAAAAGACACAACTGTTTAGTAATAAAAATGTGATTATGTTACATATTGAATTATTTCCCAAGCAAAGTTTTCTTTCAAATGTAAGCATCTCACACTACACTTTAAGCTGTAGGATTTACAGTATTTCTTAGGAACTTCCTTCACTGTGGACAAGCCCAAGCTAAGAAACTATGTTTAAATAAAAGCCCATATTGAATAAATCGTTCTCTGTAATGCAGCTGACCTGCAAACACAGATGAGTATGTTGGACATGTTAATTTCATACCTTAGTGAGATTTTCAAACTTGCAAAAACTTTGAAAATCTCATTGAGTTTCTCATTAGGTCTTTAAGTACTTGAATATTCCAGAAAATGACCACTACTTTCCTTTGTCAACTGTGTATTACAATTTTTTTTTTTGAGATTGCGCAGGCAATTCCTTTTGAACTATAGAGAGACCACCAATGCATGTCTCACAGAACAAGTTCTCACAGCCTTCAGATAGTGACCAGTTCCATTTATCAGCAGCTGACACTGAGACTTGATGATAAAGCATTCCTGTTCCATTATGATATTCCATTTTTCGAGATCTAAAGAACTGTCTTATCTCTAAATCCCTTATACTAGAACTTTCAGTTGACATAAGCTGGCTGGGGATGCAGTGGAGAGGCGTGTAGGAAATGTTTAGAGCTTAATAAGGTAAGGAGATTAGTATAACTTAGACTTAGCATAAGTAAATGATATAGTATAGCATAGGGCATGGCGCTCGGAAGATGTCGCGATGTCACGGAAAGACAGGAAGGAGGCGTGTAGCCTAGGAATGACTGAAAAGGACATATAAGGCAATAAGTAAAAGAATTGTAGTAATGGTTTTAGAAGAATATGGATCTATGGCCTATCAAAACTCACTCTTCTCTTAGCATAACTGCAGGCTGTCTTGACATGACTGCAGGCCGTGATGATTCCGCTGCGCTACAAGGACTCTGAGAATAAAGAGATA
>PTEX01000329.1:0-28441 GCA_003342815.1 Eudromia elegans
AAAAAAAAAAAAAAAAAAAGAAGCGTATAATACTCATAATCGAAAAATGAAAGAAGGCCCAAATCAGATCTCATTCTGTATTTACAAGATGGCTTTGACTTCCACATGATCGTGTTGATATAATTGAAAACAGAAGAGCTCCAGTGCATTATACTGGAAGCATGGAAACAGAAGAGAATTTACTCTTCATAGAGAATTTAAAAACATAAAATTTTGAAATGACCTGCAATATCATTTCTGTGCGAAGAAACTTTTGGTATTTAGAAGTTGAGTGTCCCCTTTCATTTTTTTCTCTCTGAATTATTTTCTGTTCAAAATGTCAAATCTTAGTTTTCCACAGCAGTTTAGTATGGTGCCACTAAGAGAGGATCAACATCTAAATTGTGGAATAAGCCACTAGAAAAGAGGAAATACAGATTGATGAGACTTGTTTGTGATGATTGTTTACTAGTGGAGTTATACTTTTGGAGAACCAAAGGCAATAGTTAGGAATATAAAAAAACATTGTTGTGAAGACTCTCAATTTTAATACCTATTTGTTATTGCACAAAGCTTATCAAAGTTTGCTCTGACTTTTATATAAACCATTTTAATGAAGATGTAATATAATGTCCTTATCTATACAAAGAGTTGTAAGTGTGAGAAGGGTTTCTGAATATGAATGTGGTAGAGATTAATGTACTGTAACATTTTGCTTTGTAAGGTAATTGAGTAGCAAGATGATTCACTTCATTTGCCATGGGAGACAACTTTTTATATACAGACTATATGCAAAGGCAACAGTGATTATTAATTTAGATCCTCTAACTGGTTTGTCTGGTAAAATGGAATGAAAGAAAGACATTAATTGAAAATGTTAAAGAATTCTAGAATTAAAAACAAATACAAAAACAGAAAAAAAACCCCCAGAAAATGTTAGTCAATGTCTGCTACTAAACAGGTGCTACCCACTAGTAGCCAATATAGTGTAGGTACACCAGGAGAAATTTTTTGTCATAGAAAGAATCCTTCTCTAGCAGAAACCTGAACCCATTATTACTAATAGCTTGTCTTATTTTACTTTATATATATATATATATATATATATTATTCCTGCTACTGAGAGAGGATATAGGGTAGAGCATGCAGTTATAGTGGCAATAGAAGTGACTCTAATGAAGTAACAGCCAGTAACAGCAACAATACATAAATCTGTTGCTCTTGATGGAGCAACAGGAGAAATAGTGCCCCACACTGCACAGTTTGCTTCCCCACTGGTGACTTTCCTGGGTGATCTGCTTTTTTGATAAAGTGCATCTTCTGAGCAGTTCCCTCTCTGCTTATAGCAGTTTAGGTGTTATCTGAGGTACACAGATACTAATAAAAAGCAGGTGGATGACTTCTCAGTCATATCGTTTCGTGGAGAGCCTGCTAGCTGTCTCTACAGTTTAATGACAGATTGTAATTTCTCCTTTCCTGAAATAGCACATGAAATGTCAGGCCTAGAAATGCTTCAAAATACATTTTTCTTTTCCCTCCACCAGTATTTACAGGCAGCTTCTTGTATGGCATGCGATTCTTGCAGAACCTCTCCCCCACCTTTTGTGATTATTATTTTGCAAGAGGCTTTGCCTCAAGAGAAGCAAGTTGACTGAAAATAGATTGACTGGAAACAACTGTATGAAAACACAGTTTATTGCTTATCTTCTTGAAGGTCAGTAACGACTATAATGCCTGGGAAAGTGGGTTCCTAAGCAGGCCATTGGGTGACATTTCTTCTGTGTGCTTTTTCCCACAGATTATGAAGCTGAATCAAAGTTCATGGAATCATTGGGAATATTCTGTGTTATCTTCACTACGCCTTAGGTCAAGTACCCCCGAGCTGCAAAAGAAAACCATTTCTGTATACTTTATTATACTTTATTTCATTTGAATACTTGTGTCTCTTAAGAACAGAGAGAGTGACTTTATTGACAATGTGATCAGGGAAATGTCTGTCAGCGGCAGCGTGCCAGGAGGACCTTCCAAAGCACCTGCTGCGCCTGCCACTTGCCCTGAGAGCTTGTGACCTCTGCCGTGACAAGGACAGAGCCGAGCGCCTCCTGCTCTGTTCGCTCTTGYCATTCCTTCTGCTTTCTGCCCTGCTTGTTCTGAGTTAGGTGCTGTAAATTTACAGGAGTCCTCAGGATTAAGGATCTGTCTTCACTCTGTTTTTTCCTGTGATTCTCAGTACTGTGGTGGCATCAGAAGAGCATTAGCCAGTGATCCACGTATATGCTGCTTTTGCTGCTATTAGCACTGAGGGAGCTTTTAAAGCCTAAACAGGACAATTCCGTAAAATCCCTACTGGGAATTTTTCATGTACTTTATTGTAGCCACAGATCCTGAAGGGAGGAGCAGGAAGTATCAGCATAGGGAGATATCAAGACAGGAGATTTTTCTACTTATCATGAAATATGGATGGCTTTAATGTGGATACATGTGCTTGTTGTTTCACACTTAACGCTTTCTCTTCTTTAGAGACAAAAGACGGAACTCCCGCATGAGCACAAATGAAACAATTGGTCTGAATTAGATCTATTTAGTCATAGAACTGTTGTAGCTATGGTGTAAGAATGTGAGGCCAGGCAAAAGGACTAGGTAAAGGTAGCATTCACACTAGCTTGTCAGGCATACAAGCCATTCTTCAGGCTTTAGATTTCCCTACCTTGGCTGGCTTAATTTCCATTCAGTGAATGTCCTGAAGGGCTATATAGCTTTCCTCTCTAACAGAGATTTTGTCTGTAAATTCTTTTTCTGACACGGTCAAAAATGCTCATATGTAATGTCAAAGTTATTAGGAGATGTTCAGTCCAGTTTTTGTTTGTTGAACTTCTTGGGACTTTTACAGAGTGGAGTTGTGTTAAGAATGGTTTCCTTTTGGCGTGGGGAGTTCTTTAAGATGGCAGCAGAAGAAAAGTTCTTAACTGGTTGTTTTTTATTATGTAGGTATTTATCTGGACAAAAACTTCAGGTTTTCAGAGAGGACAGACTGTTCTGCTTGGAATAGGGGGCATTTAGACAGCCTGGTAATGGCTGAGATTCAAATGGTTTCCTCAGCCCCAGAACTAGGCTGTTGGGTAGCACTATTATTTTTTTTTCCCTTAGCAGTTTTCTCTTTATTAAGATAATCTTTTTACCTTGTATTCTTACACCTGTTTTGACACTCAAGACTAATACCTATGCTTTAAAAGTAACAAGTACCAACTCAGCTGCATAAATGATGAATCAGAAGAGAGAGCAGCACAGGGTGCATGATATGATCTTGCTATTCCTTGGATCTGCTTAAAGTAGAAAGAATGCTATAGCTCTGCTTTCTTAAAGAACACTTAAGGGCTTGTTCATGGTTTTCTTTTTTCTTTTTTTTTTTTCCATTTTTGTAGGAAGTCTCCCAAAGGAAAGGCGTGGGTTGTATCAGCTGGGAGGACAACATCAAACTCCCAGCTGTGATAACCGTCTTGTGGCCACTTACAGCATGGAAAAAAGAGTTAGGGACTGAGACCTTAGGGAACGTGTTTGAAATGCTGCCAGTTTAGCCAGTCCCTTCCTTCTCTTCAGTTAAGCTCCAGGAATGTCAACCAAAAGAATTGTTCTCTCTTCTTGGTTGGCTTGGAAAGATTGTTCTGGCTGCTGATAGCAGAGGACACAAGTTGCCTCTATTTAGTAGTGAAATCGTATGTCAGAAGTCCACATAGATGTCCCCGTGCCTATTATGTAAGGCTCTGGAGAAGTACTGTGACACTTCAAAATACCCCTTTCAAGGACTGCTGCCTCATTAGTAACGTCTTTTGTGTCTCTTTTCTGATACCGGAGAATAACTAGTGTATTACTGCTTCATAGATGTCTAATGTCCAGAATCATAGAATCATAGAATCATAGAATGGCTAGGGTTGGAAGGGACCTCTAGAGGTCATCTAGTCCAACCCCCCTGCACACGCAGGGTCCCCTAGAGCACAGGGCACAGGGTGATGTCCAAGCGGGTTTGGAAGATCTCCAGAGAAGGAGACTCCACCACCTCTCTGGGCAGCCTGTTCCAGGGCTCCGTCACCCTCACCGTTAAGAAATTCTTCCTCAAGTTCCTGTGGAACTTTTGGTGCCTCAATTTGTGGCCATTTCCCCTAGTTCTATCACTGGCCACCACTGAGAAGAGGCCAGCCCCCTCCTCCTCACTCCCTGTCTTGAGGTATTTATATACATTGATCAGATCCCCTCTCAGCCTTCTCTTCTCCAGGCTGAACAGGCCCAGCTCTCTCAGCCTTTGCTCATAGGGCAGATGTTCCAGATCCCTAATCATCTTCGTGGCCCTGCGCTGGACTCTCTTTAGCAGCTCCACATCCCTCCTGTGGGATAGGCAGTGCATGTATCGAAAGCTCCACATCCCTCCTGTGGATAGGCAGTGCATGTATCCAAAGCCTTTGAAAAAACATATTCAAATGTCCCCAGTTTGAGATCTAACTTTGCAAGGATAGATGCTCGTACACTTGCAGGATTTCTTATTTTCATTTGAAGAGGGAAAAAGATTGTTACAAGATTTCTGTTTCCATATACCAGGAAAGAATAAGAAAAATTCTCTATTTTGAGGTTTTAATTAGTATCACACTTTAAATTAGTTTTCGTTCAAATTGGTCTTCATTTCATGTGATCTGCTCTTTTACTGCATAGTAGATGCAAGTCTAGAAAATATTCTGCCCAGTGTAACTATCAGAAAAGGCTTCATCTTCACTAGGTATATACCTATAGGATATCTAGTGAATACCAGGTGTTATACCAGGTCTGAATCCAAACTTGACAGAGAAATCATTTACAGAGAGGAAAAAAAATAATAACAATGTCTGCTTTTATTTGCTGTGTAATAAATTCTGGCAAAAGAAGTTATTGCAAGGTAATGAAGCATGCGGCTGGAAAGAGGAAATGGAGATAATCTGAGGATAAAATTGGTACAAGAGGAATTTGATAGAAACACGCATTCCCTTTATTAACTAAGACGGAAACAAGACAGTTTTATTGTGTGCATCCTTCTGCAGGGACATTTTACATGCTTCAGGGCTGGGTGGAAACTGGTTTGATGGAAGAACTGCAGAACTCTAGGAGTGTCTGGACATCTCTCTCCACCTCAGCGCCTATCTCCACACTAACAAGGCCACCCCTTGCACTCTGCAGCAGCTGAGGTGCACCTCCTCTCTGCACAGCCACTCTTACCTGTGCTGTATGTGTGATGCTGTGGATGTGGTGGTGGTGGTGGCTTCGCCAGCTGGGACACAGAGTTGAACCAATCGTATGAAGTGTACTTACTTGGTCTCCATTGCAAATAATACAAGGTAAGTTAATAGTACACCAGACTGCTTTAAAATATGAACACTCACAGAGGTTTATAAGTTGCTACATGCCAATCCGTGTAATATTAGGTTCCTCATGGAAATTATTTTACAATATTTACTCCTCTATTTTTTTATATGTTTTTAAACATGAAGGGGCCTTGTTTTTCTGCAGTGGTCTTATAACAAAGTGAAGGGCCACGTTTATGTTAGAGGTCTGCAGCAGTATGCTCAGAGAAGGAACCTTTTCCTAATGTTGCTGAAATAGTAGAACTGCTGATAATAAATTGGTATTCTTTGAATCTATGATGGTAAAACTGGAATTGACATAACACTTTATTAGCGCTTCAGAATTAAGCTCTGATAATTACGAAGACATTTCTTCATACAATTCTTCATAAAATGCAGTAACTGTAACCATTTATATCTGAGAAATCTTTTACTATATCAAAAGATTTTATTGCTGTATTTTTTACATAGAATAT
The DNA here is from genome assembly GCA_003342815.1 of Eudromia elegans. Lineage (NCBI taxonomy): Eukaryota > Metazoa > Chordata > Aves > Tinamiformes > Tinamidae > Eudromia > Eudromia elegans. Next base: position 5,819 of record PTEX01000329.1, read on the forward strand.
TAGGCAATTTGGGACTCCTGATTATAGCTCTTTCTTTCATATATTAAAATTTTTAAGTAGCTCTGACATGATGTATGATACTAAGACTGATACTGATTTCGTTGACTTTGGCAACTATAAAGCTTGTAGTTTTGAGTGATGCAATTTAAATAGGTCATGTTTGGAGTTGGTCATGTTGCAGTACCAGTAAAGTGATGAGAAAGAGATGAGAGGAGAGACTAGTGTTGCAGTCCTGAGCTCAGCAGTGCTGAGGGAATATGCAGTCTGACCAGCTTGTCTCTACCCAACAGACACGATGGCAATTGGCAGAAAAGTCTGTATTTGCAAGAGGGAACCTCAGGTAGATGGCTAAGGCATGGTCTGTTCATATCAAAGAACATAAGCTAAAAAAAAATGCATCTTTAGCTAAGCTTCCACATTAACGGGCAAAAATCCTTCTTTTCAGTCATACTAAAAACATCTTTTTTGCTTAATACTCCTCTTATTAGAAGGTCTAGAATCTTAAGGCATTTATTATTGGTGAATGTAATAAAAAAATACTACTTCATGCTATTGAAAGTAAATAGTTGAAATACTTAGAAAATTTCTATGCCCTGGATCATCTGACTGAACCAGAAGTACTACAGATGTGTAGTGTCTGAGAAATCCAGCTCAAGCCTGGATGTAAGAAAAATAACAGTCTTATCAGCAGGAATATTTATTGCTAGGGGAAAGTTCTCAAAACAACAGAGATGAAACTAATGGCTGTTTTTCCAAACACCCTTGGGAACTGCTCTTTATATGTGAATGAAAAGTTCAGATGGCAGCCAATGACAGTAGACAAACACAAGTACTCTCAAAACATAGCTGAAAATGATATTTTTCCATGTTATGACTGAACATATGCACATAGCAGTATTGTTGGTTTTAAAATGATCCACTTGATAAAGGTGTTATGGGATTATTATTTCTTTTCAAGACTCATATGCTAAACAACAGTTTTAAACTAAAAGAATTTTTACACAATCATTCTAGAAAACTCTGTGAACTACAAAAGAAGGTGGTGCCTGTAGATTTTTGCTCTGGGTTACTCCGGATAGAGGAGAGGGCTTTGCCAGCCTCTTATAAAGTCATTAAAGACCATTTGATTTTTTTTTAAAAATGGAATAGGGATGGGATGGGAATAGGGAATTGGGATGAAGAAAACCAAACTCATGTCTTATTTGTCACCACAAAACAGTAATCTACGGGGCACATGGCACCATTCTTTTTTTCATTAATATCACTCTTACAAATAATCAAACAAATAAATAAATAAGTTTAGTTACTTGAGTCAGTCTTGCTGAAACTTTGACAACGGAATAAAAAGATGATCCTCTTTTGAGGAATCAGATTCTATAGCCTTTACTCAATTTTCCATTTAAAAAAAAGGCCACACTGATGCCTTAGCATGCCTAAGCAGTAAAAAGTAAAAACAAAGACATCAGGGTGAAATTGCATAGTTCTGTGGCTACCCTTTTACAGAATTGCTAAACTTGTTCACTTTGGGTGCACATAGTTAATACCTGACATGAAGAACAGTTGAATGAAACTACTTGTTAAGGGTTTTGAAAGAGCAAAAAGATAGGAGTCATAAGTCATTGCTTCATGTCAGTGCTGTGATTCCTGAATTGTTACAAGAACCTATGTGGAAGAACAGTTGGTAATTTCTAAAGATTACATGTTTTCTTTAAAAAAGGAAAAGAGAGCAAAACAGGGAGAAAGTTTTAATCTCCAGCAATTTACATAAAATGTAATAGAAATAGAATTTTGAAAAAGCCTATGTTCTTGTATCTGGATCTTGATTAACATGATGGAAAGTTAAGAAATAAAATAAAAAAACAACAAAAAAGAAAAACTTTACAGCCTTCCTTAAACTGTGTTTATGAAGGGCTCCTTCATCTGTTTATATAGGCACACCCTGCTAGGCTCCAGCCTCCCACCATTCATCCCCTAAATTTATGAAATTTTATACTCTTAAAACACTCATCATATTTGGCCATGTCAGCTGTAAATGTTATATCAGGTGTGTGACACATGATTAAGCTCTTGATAGCTCAACGTAAGTAAGAAAAGCCTTTTTCTGAAAAAGAAAAAGATCATAAGATTAAAAGTCCTAAGCTGAGGTCTGGGAAAGGTGGGTTTTTTTTCTGAGTTTTTGCAATATTCTAGGACTTCTCCCCTGTGGCTTTGTGTATTCAGACAATATTCCTTTGTTTTTGATTTAGTTACTTAATGTAAAAGTTCTAGACAGTCAGTATTTAGCTTTTGGCTGCTATAACAGTTAAGTATTGAACCATCAACTTCAGAGCTGGACATTGTCACTAAAACCGACGCTTAATTGGTCAGTGACATGGCAGATACTAATGGGACTCTAACACACAGCACCCCTCACTAAGCTAAGCAGGGCACAGAGCACACTGGTGCAGATTTTTATCAAAGCTCATCTCAAAATGTATACTTTCAGAAAGTATTGACTTAAGTCAGGAAAGAAGTACCTTGTTTCAGAATAAAACAGCGCTGTTACTGTTTTGGTTGTTTTAGCAAATGCTTGAACAATGTTGTGGCATAGTTACCATTACCACAGGGATGGGCCATCTATTCTATGCACTGCAGGCATCTAGATTTTCAACTTAAAAGAAGGTGAAACTATGCCTAGAATTTTTCATTAGGAATGAGCGTTGACATCAGTCAGACTGTCTGATTCCAACGTACGTGGTGTCACTGTGTTTGCAAAGGGCACTCTTAAGGACTTAGATTTCTAACTTGCTAGCATTATATCATCACACAAATGGGTTATATGTTTTAAATATGTATCTGAACACATATACACAAAGAATACTCTCTCACAAATATATATACATATGTGTATTTGTGTATATATCTGCAGGCACATACATATACATAAATGTTTTTGAAATGGAAGGATCTAGTCCAGTTATCCTTATTTATCTAAAACTTGTTTTATTCCAAGTGAGAAAGGGTCTTTTGCCTAAGCAAAGACTGCAGAATTTCAGAGTTGATGGTTAATAACTATTTACTAAATCTGCACGGTAAGAAAAAGATACTGTGCTTAGGTATTCCATATTTCTAAGCTATATTTAAGGCTTTACTTAATTAACAAATGCAAATATTAACAGGAGGCTTCATGTTTTAGGGAGTATTTTGATTTGAAATTCTCAAAGGTTTATGAAGGGAATGGAAAGACTTTTTGCATCTGGAAGAAACTCTGCAAAGTTGTGAAAATTGAATTTCATTTCTTACTACTTGAAATTTACCTCTTAAATATACCTCCATTTCCCCTTACAGATCCTATTAAACCTGTCACGGACAAGACAGTGTGGCTTGGAGCAGGTGGAACTGATCCTGCAGTTTGTATTGATATCTGAGAAACTTGCACAATATTTTTTCTTCTATCCTCTTTGTATCCCATTCAGGATACATTCATGTCTTTCTGGAATTGAATCTGCTTATGACCACAACCTCTCTGCAGTCCCTTGTTTAGAATCTTAGAATCCCTATGGTTGGAAGGGACCTCGAGAGGTCATCTAGTCCAACCCCCCTGCACATGTGGGGTCACCTAGAGCATGTGGCACAGGGTGGTGTCCAAGTGGGTTTGGAAGATCTCCAGAGAAGGAGACTCCACCACCTCTCTGGGCAGCCTGTGCCAGGGCTCTGTCACCCTCACTGTTAAGAAGTTTTTTGTTAAGTTCCTGTGGAACTTTTGGTGCCTCAATTTGTGGCCATTTCCTCTAGTCCTATTGCTGGCCACCACTGAGAAGAGGCCAGCCCCCTCCTCCTCACTCCCTGTCTTGAGATATTTATACACATTAATCAGGTCCCCTCTCAGTCTTCTCTTCTCCAGGCTGAAGAGGCCCAGCTCTCTCAGCCTTTGCTCGTAGGGCAGATGTTCCAGGCCCCTAATCATCTTCGTGGCCCTGCGCTGGACTCTCTCCAGCAGCTCCTCATCCCTCCTGCACTGGGGAGCCCAGAACTGCACACAGTACTCGAGGTGCGGCCTCACCAGGGCTGAGGAGAGGGGCAGAATCACCTCCCTCGACCTGCTGGAGACGCTCTGCTTAATGCACCCCAGGATCCCATTGGCCTTCTTGGCCACGAGGGCACACTGCTGCCTCAGGGTCAACTTGTCGTCCACCATGACGCCCAGGTCCCTCTCTACAGGGCTGCTCTCCAGGAGGTCGGTCCCCAGCCTGTAGGCATGTCTAGGGTTATTCCTCCCCAGGTGCAGGACCCTACACTTGCCCTTGTTGAATTTTAAGATTTCTCATCGCCCAGTCTTCCAGTCTGTCCAGTCTGTCCAGGTCCCTCTGGATGACCGCAGACACCTCACTGTCCACCCATCTAATCCACACTTCTGGAGCTACCTATTTCAGTTTTATACTGGTTGGCTATATTATTCAATCTGTACTTGAAAAATAACGCATTATTCATAATGGTGTTTTCAAATCAGCTTTAATATGCATTTATGTGATGAAGTATGTGTACAGCTGTGAACTGCATTTCATTTAGCTTCAAAATAATCTGATATTAGACTCTGGCTTTCAGGCATTTATTGACACAGATTAAGGATGATTTTGATTAAGGTTATCTTTATCAACAGCTACTCTGTCTGCTGCACAGGATATTATTCTCCTGCAATATGTTCTGGTTTTTTCTTTACACCAGGTGCAATAAATTGAATAGAGAGTACTTACACATGCTATCAATACCAAAAACATCTGCCTTTCTTTATTATGGTCTTCTTCCACAGCCAGTACAACCTCATTTAAATATATTTTTGATCTAGTTATACTCTTCCACAGTGAGCTTTGAGGCATAGATCATCTGTATTGCTTCTCTCTGTCATGTGAGATACATGATCTCGGAGTTATTTGTGACGAGATAATCTCAGTGTTACTGTCCAATAGAATTCAAGGGTTTTTTTTTCCCCTTTCTGAAAAACAGCAGAAGGGTTAAGCCAACATCATATTAACTTCAAATAATACCTGGGTTCTGATGAAAGGAGAAAACTTCTGAGCTTCAGGAGGAATTAGATTTTAATAAGAACTGTCATGAATATACACAAATGTATTTTAGTGATAAATATATTATGGTATAATCTTTTTATCTGGAGGAGGGGATATATTTTTAAAGATATTGATCAATAAGATCATGTTTACCCTACTGAACATGTATAATTTATATAAGTAATTATAAATATCTCCTTTGTTCAAATCTAAATGCATATTAAAAATGATGTGTTTTGTGGCTGTTTCATGACATGCATGAAAAAAAAAAATTAATCATTGATGATATTTAGAAGACAGAATATGCATCTAGTGGAATTTTGGCTTCCTCTCTGTCTTCCTAAGCCTTTGCAGAAACTGAACTTTTGAGCTATGTTTCCAGTAAAAATAATGATGCAAGATTTTCCTTGTCAAAAAGACTAAAATAACAACCCCTTCTTCAGCATTTTAACTTTAGCTGTATTAGTACTTTGGAAAGGATATATTGTTATTTAGTAGAACAGATACTGCATGTATTCTCTGTCTTCTACCAGCAATATTCTTTTTATTATAACTGGACGAAAATCTTCCATTAATTTGAAAACTAGACCTCCAATTAAAATTTGAGATTTGTTTTTAAAAGAAACACCTATGCTATGAAAACACCTAAATTTAGGACTGGAAAGTTTATGTAGTGAAATGCTTGCCTGATGCCTGATCTGTAGTTTAGGTAACCCATGATCTGGCTGTTCTGTGAATCAGACTTCCTTATTGATTTCACTGTTTATAGAGCCCTGTGGCCTTGAGATCATAATCTTTTCCCAAAGAAGGAAGACTGCTGTGAAAATTCACAGAAGAAACCCAATTTTCTTCTGGAAAATGGAGGAATGTGTAACCTCTCAGTGCTTACAAAATCCAATGGTTAAACAATGGTTACAAATGCCATCTAGCATAACAGAAAAATTTCCAGCTTTTGCTTTGGAGTTTTGCATCCCAAATGAGAATTTTTCAGTAGGGTGTAAAAGAAGGGAAAACCAAGAAAAATCAGAGCAGAGATAATATCATCCCATTTTATTTCCAGTAGAACTGTTAAGCCAATGTGGTCTTGAGAGAAGGAGTGAAGGTCTCTCTATTTTGTTCTGTCACCGCCAGAATTGCCTGATAATTTCCCGTCATTTCCGTGCTTGCAGCCATGAACGTAAATGTCATTTGCAAGTCAGTGGGACATATGCTTATCCCTGTGCCACTCTTCGACCTGTTTGAGTGGGAAAGAATTTTCAGTCCTCTAAAGGACCAAATAGTAGCATACGAGCAGATGAGGAGGTGAGTAAACTCTGGAGAGACAGCCAGCTAAACTTCTGATTCATAAACTGTGCTTGTGTGAGATGGTTTAATGAGAAGGAATAAACTTACAACCCCCAAACTGATTTCTTCAGAGATGTTTTCCAAAGCAGAACTCGAACACAAACAAGTCATATCCTATGCTTCTGTGACTAGGGCTTAATCATGACATCAAAGTTATACCAGATCTCTTAATCTTTGTGCATACGTATGTCCCATTTAAACAGTCATGTTTGATATCAGCTCTTCTCATACATCATAAATATATGGGAGGGACAGTCAGGGATTCTGCCCTATGTTCCTTTTTTTTTTTTTTTTTTGATTGTGATTGAAAAACAAAATGCAAGGAAAATGCCCCCTTGTTGCAAGGGCTAGGGAGCCATTGACATGTATTTCATGGTCAAAGAAAGGAAATGGTGAAGTCTCCGTTCCATCTACATGTGTTAGAGCCCGCGGGTTAACTACCGAAGCACTGGCTGCATGGTTCCCAGGAGTGGTGGAGGCTGCCTTGTGCTATGAGGTGTGCAGTTGAAAGAGCAAGTTTTGCATGTGAGATCTAGTCCCTCCAAACTGCTGATTCTTGATTATCTTGACTCTCCTCTGCTTCCACCGTCAGTTGGATTTGCAATTTACGTAGCTGACTCAAGTGAACGTTACAGTTTTATTTGCCTCCCCTGCCTGAGAACCTGGAGTGAAACATGTGGGGGCAATATGGTTGCTAACAGATCTAGATTAGATCTGGACAGTCATGTTTAGAACATCACTGTCTTCTTCAGCATTTTAGAGAGGTTCATCACTGTTGCTTTCTGATGGACTTGATATTGTCAGTTTCCAATGACAATAAAGTAGTAATTCCATGCCAATGTATGACAGATAGTTACAGTAATATTCCTATTTCACGTGTGCCCAGTTTTGTCTAGTTGAGTGTATTTTTTTTTTTTTTTAAACTCTATTTTCTTATGAAATAGGAGACAAACGTTCCTGGTAAAGTACTACCTCTTGGTCTGTGTGCAGCAATTTTATCTGATCTTCTAATCTATGCTTCATGGGCAATAGTGAGTAAAGAATCACATTTCTTTACAGCTCTGTCTGGACTATGGTGATAATGATCTGTGCTTGTGAAGGTAGTTCTTGCAGAGCAGCTGCTAACCTTCAGTGTGTAAACTGCCATATATTCCTCTCCAATTACTTGATACGTCCATTGAGTAATTAATAATCTTTAAAGCCTGTCTGTAATCCCTATATTTGGACATACACCTTTCTTGCCATCTCTCTCTAAGGTACCTTGGGTAGTACTAAATAAATCTTTGTTTCTTTTTTATCTTATAAATTACTTCCTTGTTATTGTTTTTTTACAAAAATATCTTCCAGGACTTCTTTTTCACTTCCTTCTATCTACCACTTGCCTCACTGACCAGCTTATGGTTACAAAGAGAGTATATTTGATTCAGTTTTGGAACTTGCTCTGCTTTTCAGTCAGTCCTTCACATACCTTAAATAGTAGTTTTACATTTTTATGTTGGCATTTTCATACAGTATGTATAGTGTATATCAGTATACCACTGCTGGTGATTCTTAACCCAGGCATTACCTTTTCCACATAGTCCACATAGTGCTCTCTTCTATCCACACGATGAATATGCACTGAAATTCAGTACATCCTCCAGGTGCTGATYTTCAAGGCCTGTCCTGTAGGTCACTGTCATACAGCAGCAGCAAACAGCTGGGTTTATAGGGATTATAACCTGTGCATTAACACAACACAGTGTTTTCATTAATGCCCTTATTTCCTGTGGTTAAAGGACAAAAGAAAATCTCAGTTTTCACTTCATGTAAGCATCTAGCCTTCTAGCAGTCTTCCCAGTTGTGAGGGAAGAGTTTCAAAAATGGTGCATGTTATTGTAGAAGCCCAGAAATCAGAAAGCAAATATTACAAAGATTACATTTTTTGGATAATATCTTTATTTTTGTAGACCTCATGGTTTTTGAATGTAACTGGCAATACTGTGTCCTTGATAGAGATTTTGGAGGTCACTTAGGAAATCAGCACAGCAAATGACTGTGGCTGTTCCTGTCACTGGTGCCTGTGAACTTCAAAGGAAAATATATTGAGGTATGTAAATAAATCATAGGAGCCAAAGGTCTAGACTTAAAAAAAAAAAAAAAAGTCTTTTTCTTATGAGTGACAAGGCCCTTTCACACTTTATCCTCCTAAAAGCTCGGTTAAAAGTGCAGCTGGGCCTCAGGCAAATGTCATGTACTTTCCTTCCCTTGTTCTTTAGTGAAAATATTTGGATAAAAAAGGGATCCTTGTTTCCCAAGAATTCATCCGCCTCTTCTGTTTATTCTCTACCTGGTGTCATAGTCCTCTAAGTTTTGGCAATGTAATAATTTCCATAGCAGTCCTGCTGTTATGTCACAAACAGAGGATTAGTATTTCAGATTATTAAGTAGAAAAAGAAAGGTGAAAACTTAAACAAAGACTCTATCTTCAAGTAAATATCCTTAGTAATGTACAATAAGGAAAGAAAAACAGGAAATCTCCAGCACATAAGCTGAATTGCACTAGAACAGTAAGCTTTTTCAAACTTTTCCACACACTCCCAACAGGACCCTAAGAATGCCATTGCCTTTTGTCTTCTCCCTTGAGATCTCTCTTCTGTGTTTCTGGGCACAAGAAAGCCCCTAAGAAAGTTTTAGACCTCAGCAATTCAGATTTTAGTGAGCTTTTCTAGAAGTTGAATTGCAGGATCCCACCTTGATTAATGGGCTTGGTTCCCCAAATGAACATTCGAGAATTTCTGTCATGTAGAGGCTTGGTCTCTTATATAAGAGAGAAAAACTAGCGATACTGAGCTGCTGACCAATGTTTTTAGGATTCAAGGAAAAATACCTGAAGTAGCCTGAGGAGGACATCAGTTACAGTCGTCTCCTAGATTATTCTTACTTGCATTGAGGATGAAAGGGCTTCTATAAAATGCAGATAATCAAATTGGCTTAAAATCACAAAAATAATACAGCTTTTAAGGCTTAAAGTACTATGAAGCAATTAAAGTTTGGAACCATGAGTAAAAATCTGCAGATGTAACTTACGTATCTTTGATGCCAGTTAAAAATATTACTAAGGGGCAGATTGTGCCACCGCTATTCCCACTGGGTAGCTGTTTATTCTCTGAGCAGTCCCTTAGACACTGAGCATTAGAGAAGCAGAACCTGCTCTAAATATCTACCACCGACTGACCAGACGGCAGGTAGCAACTCTCTGAAAAAATTCTGGAGACTACTTCCGTGTTTTCTTACATCTTGCAGTTTCTTACATGTTGCAGTGAAAATAAGGCTTTAAAAGAGGTGTATTTTACAATTGCCAGAATAATAGTTCCGTGTCAGCTATGCAAGTCATAGCCTTTCACATGACCTTGCAGATAGGATGAATGTTATGTTCTGCTAAACCGTGGCCCTTGGGAAATCTCTGCTTGTTCCGGATTGAAGTTGCAGCTTGCCTGAGACACAAACATACAGAAATAAGAAAGTAAACACAGGCCAGTTCTAAGGCCTACAAAAAAAGAACATGCTGTTTTCCATTGAACAGCAGCAATAGCATGTTCCAGTGCACGTTTGCTGATACAGTAGGGCGACTTTTTTAAAAATTATTTTTACTTAAAAAGAACCATGATACAGTTTAGGAGGCACGTACTTTAGATAGCTTATCATTTTTCCAGAGGAAATACTGTCTCATTCAAAATGCTGCTCATCAGAATACTGAATGGCTTGCTCCAGAAGTACATTGTAGATATGCTGAGACTGTTCCTTACATCAGAGTAAAAGAAAAATCCTGAGGGTCTGCTCTGAGGTAAAACAACCCCCTTGGCATAGAGTGCCTCATATGTGCATGCAAATTCTTACACCATTTCAGTAGTCAGAACAGGAGATAATGTCAGTATACGCTGTTATTATGAGTAACCTCCACAGTTCCAGTCTGTCTTGTGTTGGGATTAAACTGGAAACATCTTGCTTCACAGCGTGTTGCTGAATGCAAAAGCTTCCAGGGGCTCCCTCTTGCAGGAAGACCTGCATGTCAGTGGGCCAAAGTTGTCTGCCTGCCTGTGTCTGGCTTCTTTCTTATTTCCAGTTTAGAAGACAAGATCTGCATACCTGATAACATAGCTGCTAGTGAGGAAATGAGTCCTAATTTTCTGAAAGTAAAGGGCAAGAATAAAAGATACGCTGTCTGTTACCATCTAGTTCTGGCTGGTTTTCAAGACTATATTTGCATTTCATGTATATATTAGTGCTACATGGACAAGTAAGTAATGCTGTGACATATTTACTTATGCATGCCTGCAGCAAGCTACTGTGTAATTTGTCCATACAGTGGTTTCATCTGCATATGCAATCTCTGTAATTATATTTGCAAATTGGGTGTGTATTCATGCACACATGTGGGATAACTGTATACACAAAATTTTGACTATTTAGCTTATAAATTTTTTCAAGTGATCATTTATCTTATTCATTCATACACCTTATTTGCATAAGTCTTCCTTCTGGGTGAGAACTATTGCAGCCTGCAAATTACTTAGTTCTTATCTACTCTAGAAAATACATTTGCTGTCATAAGTACAGCTCCATCTATAAACTAAGTTGTATGATCTGGTCATGTCCTTCTTCATGGTTTCTGTTCCTAATATTTGGAGTGCAAAGCCCTCAGTAGCTGAGATATAGCATAGCAGTTTAGCTAGGGCAACATGGTCTAAAAAAACCCCATTTTGACAGTTTTTGGGGTATGTTTCTGATTCAGATGGAATTCTGCATAGGTGTAGGTAAACTAACAATGGTTAAACTAGCTGGTTCAAAAAACAGCTCTTTTTTCCTATACTAAGACCACCAAAGAGGGAGAAAAAGGGAGAATTTAATGCTATTGGGGATTTAAGGTCTTTTTTTTWAAAAATTTTTTTTTTCTTTTTTTGATGTAAGATGCAGTTTCAAAAGCAAGAAAAGAAGTGAAAAATCTGTGGTAAAAGCTGAAGATCCAACATTTTTTTGTGCTATCAGAGAGAAGGAATCTTTTGTTTGTAGGACCATCTGTTAATGGCAGGTGGGGGCAATTTGCAAATGCACACCTGGGTCCTTAAACCATGGGGTAAACCTCCTGAAGGGGTAGGCCCCTTCAGGTGGTGAGCTGTGTGCCACTGAAGCCCCTAGCTCCTCTACAAGCTCATCTCAGTCTGCATTGCATACACATAAGCAGACACAACATCTGCATTTCCTACCTGTGGAGTTGCAGGATGAGGTAGGGAACACAAGCTCTGCAGAACAGGGAAGGTTTCAGAGGTATTTAGGTAGCAAGCAAGTGGCCAAGGTGTGTGGGATGCATCCCAATTTGTGAGGAAGCTAAAAGTAGGTAAGAGCTTGATGGTCCTAGGGGTGGAAGAGACCCTGTGCMCYGTGCTCTAGGGATCCGTGCTTGAGCAGGGTTGGACTAGATGGTCTTGAGAGGTCCCTTTGAACCTCAACCAGTCTGTGATTCTGTGATATGGAAAGAAAAAAATCTTCTATGCCTTTCTGTGCATTTGTGCTAGCTAGTGTTGATTCAGGAATCACAGGCACACTACCACAATGCACAGCAAATAATGAAAGTATGCTGAGGAAGCCCCAGTCTAGTGCTCCCTCTGGGTCCTTAATGGAAGGAAATTCTTTAAAGAAGTTGGGAATTATTCGCATTAACAAAATTATCAGATGGAAACAAAATACTTGTAGTGTCAATATCCCCAGCCTTTCAAAATAAGACTTGAGAAACAGGATATGGGATTTATCATGCTGAGTAGGAAAGACTCTGCATTTATTTAGACTACCTGAAAAATAACAGTAGAATAAAGTTCTCACAGTGCTGARAGTCCCAAAGGATTTAAAACAAAGATGAGCTTTCTGCAATAACAGGTCTGCAGGTGCAGGTGGCTCTTATTTCCCAGGGGGTCTTAGAGCACAAAATGGAGCAGAAGGTTTCAGGACGATTTAGTTCACATGACTTTCGGGGTAGCTTTCGTTTGGTTTAGATGAACATCTTCCTGCTGTCAATTCTTATCATAGCAGAATTCTTTTAAATATTCTAGATCAGTTAGCCTTCAAAACTGCTGCTTTGTGTGGGGCTCAGCAGCTACAGAGARCACTAAAGCAGCTTTTTTCCATGTTACCTTTCACATTCACATTCAGCATGCTAAGGCTGCTAGAGCCAGGGAAGGAAGTTGCGTTATCATTTCTTTTGGGTGGTTCTTCTTCTGAATTTTAGAACAATATTTTTCCAGGAAAGTCATGTAGGGTTTAGCCAATGTAACTCCAAATACTTACTATGTGTAGTGCCTCCCAGAAAAAATCTTAAATGTTAAGGAGCTCGCTGCTCAGACTGGACATTCTGGATTTCACAGGACTATTTTGAAGGRGGAGATTTGCCTTCAACTGCTTGACATGGTCCTCTGCATTACTGCTTTTTGCCTGAAAACTAGCTACATTTTAATGGTGCTGCTTCTGCAAAATTTGAAGAGCACTTGGGGATAAAAATAGTAAACAAATATTAAAGTATTGTCTGTAACAAACTTCCTACAGTAGCTTTTTAATGATAATAGATCCATTAAGCTGGACTTTGCCTGCAGCTTTGGCTGAGGAAGCAAACTGAAAAGCTTGCAGGCCAGATAGATCTCACAATACGGATCTTTCCAAACTGCAAAGCAAAAGGAAAAAAAAAGAATTATTGGATTTGGCTTTTTTGTTGTTGTTTTCTGAGTGAAGAGTCAATCCTTAGAAGACCAGAGGAACTCAATTTAGGCTATATATTCCTATATCATTGMGTCTGAGAGCTTGTTTTGGAGCAGTCTTTTATTAACAAGGATTAACATTAAAAAAAAGAACAACACTATCAGAGTAATGGTATCAGAGAATTCAGACACTGAAAGTTCTAAAAGAAGAGGATTTTTCTGATGAGGAAATATGGTTGCTATGGGCTGAGAACCCAGAAGAGTGGGATTTATAAGTCAGGCTTGTTTTCTTTYTATATTGAGAGAGGAAACATTATTTGAAGTGAGATGAATGATACAAAATGAGAGATGTTATGTTTTGCGTAGGACTTGCTGAGGTCGTTTCATGGACAGCAGGTTGCTTTAGACAAGAAGCAACTATTATTTTATTTTCAAACTCTAGTGTGTTGCCACCAATCCTCCAATTTCTTGTCTTCACCACAGGAGATATTAGCCAGGATCAGAGCTGACTTGGTAACTGTCTCAGGGTCTTCGAGCTTTCCTGGAAAACTATTATTTGGATGAGGTCTAGATCAATACAAAAGTATAGTCACCTATTTGGAGAAATATTTTGTTGTTTACAGTGGAAGCTGAGGCTGGGTTGTAGGAACAGTTCCAGTAATTACTAGTCCTTGTGGTAGGAAGAGTCAAAGATGTTGTGTTGCCTACCTAATTGCAACATTATATTTTCACACATTTTTAAGAAAATGAAGTAATGCCCACATCTCCGTATTTGCAATTTGCTTTGACACAGGGCTAGGTGATCTTAAGTCTTTAAGTCACTGTGTAAAATGCTGAACCACTTACAGCATTAAATTTTGAGAAAGCAGAAGCAAACGAAAACATATTTCTAAACATACATTAACTTCAATGAGACAAGATATTTAATGTATTTTAACATATCTAGTATGCTAGCATTTATAGGTCTTGGAATATCTAAATGTTAATATATATATYATAAAACAGATAAAACTGTAATCACTTTAAAATATTTTTATTAAAATCAAAGATCACTAGAAATAACTGAGCTAAATATTTTTTATAAAAATATTATATAGTATTTGTTTTTATATAGTCAATACAATTTTGCAACCTCGTGCTAAAGAATAATAGAGAAATGTCTTGTGATTGTMTGTTTGATCAAGATGAAAGAAAGGAAAATCAAACTGCATAAAGAGGAAGAATAGTTTTATCTAACCAGAACATTAAAATATGTTTTTTGAGTTTGACTTACAAARAAAGATATTCCTCTACAGGCAGTCTTCTGAACATAATTTTTAGAACTAAAGAATTAAGTAATTCCTAAATCTGGTAAATCTTTTACTGAGTAACTTTAGATGCGTCAGCTATGTTTCCAATTAACTTTATTGTTTTGACTATTATTTAATCAGCTGAGTGACTCAAACGGTGTCAAGTACCATGCGGTCACAGAGCTAAACGTGATTCCTGTGCTGCAGAGCCTGCGGCTTTACCAAGGTTCGGCTGAACCAGGATCCTGCCCTTGCCTGGTGACTCAGTGGTCACCTACAGCTTAGTGGGAATGGAGTCTATGGACTGAGAACAGAGGTGCCGAATTTTTCACAGATTGCACAACAAGGTCACTGCTGAAAGTCGCTGTGCTTGGGCACCACAGCTCGTCCAAAACTGTTTTCATTGGATCTCTGGCTGGTGGAGCAGCTTACATAGGATATCATGCTACAATGTCAAGGACTCTGAGGCATATTAAAGATTCTGCTCAGAACTCTCCTTTTTGTGCATTCATGGGGCTTATAGGCCTGCTCTTTCAGTGAAATCTAATCAGTCCTCTGCATTTGTGGACCTTTTGTAAAATATAATTATGCAATGTTTAACATGTAAAAAAAGGTCACTTATGTGCATTAATTTGTAGCACACAACTGTTACACATAAATCACAAGAAAAAATCTAGAAGAATCTAGATATCTAGATATATGTTGCTTTATTTTTACTTTCCAAAGTTTTATATGAATTTGTTTATATAGAGGCATAATAAAGATCTTGAATATTTGAATCATATCATAAGGTTTTTACAGTTAAGTAACATGAAACCTAATGAGAATTACATTTGTGATCAGAATATTAGGTTCTGTCTATTGGAAATTCCCATTTCCCAATCAGGTACCTGCAACAGTACCTGCAACAGTAGCTGCAGAAGAACACTGAGGAGCTTCCAATGCAAATGCAAAAAGTCTAAAGCAAGTCTATGCAAGAGTTAATAGGTTCTGGAGTATTATGAATGCTAGCTTTTCAAGTATCTTCTATGACACTGTGAAGGCAAGCTACAGAGAAATATAGACCCTTTTGGTAATGATGATGCAGTGTTATGAAGGACAACTCCTTTTAGACATTGGGCAGAAATATTTCTCACAGTTATCCAGCTGCAKTTTTGCCAGCTTGATTTGACAGGAAGGATTGCCACCTCTTGCTGTCTTCCTCTGGAGAAATATTCAGCCTGATACTGTAACAGAACAAGTCATTTTTCTATAGTATTCATGAGGAACAGGATACCAAATCCAGTGCAGCATCAGGAAGAGAATTCCTTTTATAGCCCCTTAATTTAGAAACTAAGCTCATTGGAAGAAGTATCATCTTTTTGCACTGTGTTTGCACGGTATGATCCTTAGAGAAGATTTTCTCCATAACTTGATATTCTCAGATGCTCTAAAAATACAAGTAACAATATTATGAAGGAATGTCTCAATAATAATGCTCTAATTTGCCTTAAAAATGGCCTGGTGAGTCTCAGAGACTATTGAACATCTATAGCAGACAAAAACACTTTTCTTTAGCCATTGAAAGATTTTCTTTCTTTTTCATATATAGTCCTTTTTTATTAGCTAGCATATCCAGATTTCCCTTACTAGAGAGGTTAGCTGTCCTGATGAACAATATGAGATGTGAGAGATGCTCAAGATATAGCYGTTTGTTTCTTCCTTCACAAGATTGCAGCCTATTTGAGCTGTGAGTTCCTAGGTACGTTGTCCCAGGTATTTGGCCTGGAAAATTAATCTGACCTGAGAAGTGTCCAACCTACCATAAAGGCAATAGATAATGGTTTTTGGGTTTTTTTTTCAGAATTTGCAGAAAAAAACTTCTGCAGAGTAACAAGTGAGATGGTTACTGGTTTATACTGCCAAAATGTACTTCCCTCATATAATTCATTCACTGTCTACATAATGGGAGGACTGAAACAATCAAGTATTTATGGAGTAACACTAAACAGTATTACCGTTGATTCAACATTGTTTTCACTGTCAAAAATCACCTGAAGAATCCTAGCCTTTTCACAAAACTGATCATAAATCTCCAAACAAAAGAAAATGCTTGTTGACCTTCTTTCATGACCTCGGAGACTGTTGAATTGCACCATAGAAATAAATCACAGTCTTGGTCTCACGTTTGAGATAGATTGTATTGAAATGTGATACTCCTCCAGCTTTCTGCTTTTGCACTTGCTGCTTAGATAAGAAAAAGCAGTCGGGGAAGAAAATCTCTGGAAGGGTTCATTGCTGCGTATGTAAACAGCAAATGCTTGCCACATAGGGGCCCTGGTATGTTTATTGTAAAGGTTCAATGAGTACTGTGGGAAGGACAGAGCAACGTCGAAGAAAGTCAGTTCTTTCTGGCAGGACCTGGCAGGTTCTAGGTGGAGGATTTATATCATTGACCTTCTTTTATTGAAGGTTTGTCATCTTATTGAATAGCATGTGGTGATATGTGGGCTGTTTTTTATACCAAATCCTGCTTTGAATGCTGTGGTAGAAAGCATATTTAATAAACATACAACAATTGCATGAGAAATATAGATATATGAAGCTTGACCTTCCTGTTGCAGTTAACTTCAAGGGTATATGTACAAAGGTTGTTTTCGACTGGTATTAACAAAAACAAAGCATTATTGAACTACCTTGTTAAATCATAACTTGAAGCTTACTGTAATTAAATTGCACAGGTGAAAGCATGTAAAAATATAACTGGAAGAGAATGATGCCTTGTACATGGGGGAAATTATATTTCTGTAAAATGTACTTTAAGGTATTTTCCCTTAATTGCATGCAAGTATCCTAATGTCATGTACAATCAAAGAAAGAGCTGTAATCTGTACTTAATCTAGTTAAGTTGCTGTTGCAATTTTCTGATTTTGGTTTTCTTAAGTATTAGAGGGAATATTATTATTTTTAAATCTACAAATTTTCTTCTGAAGCCCTTTAGGTTGTAGAATTGCTGTGTATCCAGTACTTATCACAGTGACATCTATCACGCACTTTTCCTGCCACCATTTTCCCTGGGTGTTCTATATTGTCTTTAGGAAATAGGGAAAGGGATGATTTATAACAGTATGAGAAAGATCCTGATAGTGGATTTGAAGATCTTAGTATCTGTCATTAGTAGTAAATTATCAGATATTCAAACTCCTTCTGCTCTAAGCCCTTGAGATTCTTGGAGCTCTATTTCAAATGCCTCCCTGGCGATGTCATCTTAGTTGCTAGCTGTCTGCAGTAGTGATAGTGATCTGTCTTCACATATTAGTATCAAAATATGCAGTGGTAAATAATTCACATAAAATGCAATTGAAACAACTCTACAGATGCAGCTGCTGTAAGTTCAGCAGTTTTCCAGGAGGAACCTACAGTTGTCAGTACTGACTGAAATTCTTTAACCTATTTTTCACCTCTCTAAGAATATGAATAAGAAAACGATTTGATAGAAAGGAAAATTCTCGCTTATGCCAAGTCAAATTAAAATTGAATGGGCCTTTTACTTTAATGTTTATTTTAAAGGAATGCATGACAGAAGAGCTTTATTGAGATCTCAGGCCAGTGGGGGAGAGAGACAGTAGGCTTTGTTTGATTCTGGAGATGCCTACTCAAGTTTCACTGCAGCATGAGAAGATAAAGCAACTGGAACAAACTTTAGAGCAAAATGAAATGAAGATGCAGCAGCTGGTAGCAGGGCTTAAATCCTGGGCTATTCTGGTTGCTAAAATCCCTCAAAAGTATTTATCAAAAGTCCCAAGTGTCCATAATGTTAAAATAAATTCCACGGAAACTTCTGAGGACTGGAATTTGCTTAATTGAAACCACTGCATTCACAGTGTGGTGTGAAAGCAGCAAAGTCCATGCAGTTCTCAGAAGGGAAAGGTACAATAGAATATTTCCCAGCAATAAACAATTTTTTTTTCCTGCTTAATTGTATCATGTAGAAGTAGAAATAAAACAAACAAAAAAACCCACTTCAAAGCAAAATCAGAAAATGGAGTCTTAATGATAAGTTTAATCATGCAATTAGCAAGGCATCAATAACCTTGGAGGGGGTAGACACAGTATCGGTTAAACAAGAAAGAATGCAGCAGCACACTGATTTAAAAAGAGCTGAAAAATAAACAAAAATGCCAGAGTTCAAAGTTACTATATACCTACATGCAATGGTAGAATTGTCAGACTCTGTGGGCTTCTCTTCATTCTTTCTATTTATGAAATTTACTACAGAAATATTGCTAATAATTGCTAATACAACCAAGATTCTTTGGACTTTCTCTCAGTTTGTTTTGTTGCCTCTTATTTTGGTCAGGATGCATTTCATTAACACTTAGTAATTGTTTGCGACATTAAAAAGGACAATCTAGACAGACTGGTGGAATAATTCCAGCCAAGTGTAGAAATTCCGTAAGGATTACAGCATTACAACTCCACAAGAAGACACAATCGCTACTTTCTCTTAGGTCTGTATTTAACACAAAAAGGAAATGGAAACACCAATTAATGTACGCCTTTCGTAGAGAGGGGAAATAAGATTTGTAAATGGAAAAGTGATATTTAATGAATCTAGGGGAACATTGTGTCTGATCCCTGTTCAGAATTCTTCTGTGCTGACCAATGGCCTTATGAATGTTATGAGTTGGTCAGAATTGCAGTCTAAGTACTTTCCTTCCTCTTCCTTAGAGGATTAAATCTCAGAGACTGAGCAAAAGTAGGGATCTGACCGCAACGCCTCAGCTCAAGGAGGGCAAAGGGAATGCATGTCATTTATTGCAAAGCAAGATCTTTGTTTTTGTGCTTTGGAGTTTGTTTCGTATGTGATCTATTGCAGAGTATAAAACATTAAAATGTGAAATCATGCTCTTTGTTAATGTTAGCTTATATCTTCACAGAGAGCAGTGCTTTCTCACTAGGACTAGAACTTAAATGTAATAGTACATYAAAAGAAATGAAGTCACTGAGTGGGTCTCATTTAAGAGACAGCTTAATTTTGCTGTATACCAATAAGATAGTATATGCCTAACTCTTGCTGTCTGCTCCGGACTTCCAAGGTTATGATATTGCTTAGGAAAAAACTCGAATTTAGTAGAAAAAAATTATTTTCCAGTTCATAAATCTTCTTTAACAAAAGCTTCTTTGCTAAATCTATCTTTTTGTTAAAAGAGGAAAATATTATTAATATTTAAAATATCCAAAAGCTTTTTTTGATACTTCTAATGAGAGCTTTATTTCTAATATTAAAGTAATTATTTGCTTTTAAAATTTATGATAAAAAGAGGYTTAGTAAACTACAATAATTAATACATTTATTAATCTTAAATAAAGCAGTGAGTAGCTTAAATATTCACTGAATAAACACTCTATAGTCTTGCAAAAATTTAGTAAGTTCACAGAAAGATAAAAGGTCAGCATGACTGCAGATCCTTTTGGTGTGGTAAAGCAGGAGTTTCTTCAAAGCCACTGTTGTAATTTATAGGCACATGCACCAATGAAACACTAGACCCTTATTTCTCCAGTCTTGTGTTGGTTTCATTGAGAGTCTTGAATTGTGACCCMAAGCAGGCAACATGTACAGCAAACTTTTTTTTTTTAAACTTTACAATTGTAGGCACATTAAAATTCTTATTTGGCAGCTATAAAAGGCTATGACTTGCTGAAGGTTACACAGACAGGCAGGCAGTTACAAAGCCGAGGAAAGAGCCCAGTGCRGATATACTCTGAAAGCCTTCTCTTCCATGTTACCCATCGGAATCAGTCCAGTGAGAGAGCAGAGGAATTGTTCAGCCCATCCTCYGTGTGCTTTTTGGACAACATACATATAAAGAAATTTTCCATTTTTAAAAAAACTACAGAATCGATGCTAGTTGTGGACATCCTGATGAAGTAAGGTCCTGATGAAGTAAAGAGCTTTAGCACCAGGGTTAAACCCTTTGACTTCAATGAGCCTTGAATCAAATGCTTTTTTTTGTATGTGTACCCATTATTGTAAGTGTTTTCTGATGCAAAACAGAGACTAAGCTGGTTACATCATCTACTTGCATACTGAATTCTCCAGCTATATGTAAAAGACATTCTTTCTTGCACAGTTAATTAATCAAATCCGGAAAACAATCATCTGTTCAAAGTATCCAAAGTACTATTATACTGCTTTGCTTATTTAATAGCATAAAAGTAGAATAATATGTGTGAGGATCTTGTTCTGCAAGGAATTTAGAGCTAAAGATATTGAATTCTCCTTGAAGGAGTTGCATGAAAGAAACATCCCACCTAAAGAGATGCCAGAATATTTTTTTTTCTGTGAAAGTTCTTGCTGTGATTTAGAAAGAAATTATTTAATTTTTTGAATGTAATTGCTTTTAAAATAGAAAGTAGTAAAATTTGTTCTATTCAAGGCAATTTTAGCAGCATAAGCTAAAAAGGTTTGGTTAATGTCTGTTGTKTAAAAATAAAACCAAGCAAATTCATCCATATGTACACTTCCTACAATGATAAGGAAAACACAKATTCTAGCCTAGAATGATGTTTAGAAAATCTCAAGAAAAAGTATTCACAAGGAAATAATTTCAGAAGCTACGATGAACTTTTGCCAGTCTACCACTATTTTATTTCATAGGCTTAAGTAGCTGAATATATGATATGTTTATTCTTCTAGGATAAAGAATCATTCTGATTTCACTCTAGTCCTAACTATCTAGTTCCCTTTTTATATCTCTTTTCTTCAGAAATGTTTGTAGTGAGATGAGATCATTGCATATGTGCAGACATACTAATGGTAATTTAAAGTCTTGAAAGGAAATCTCAAATGAAAACATTGCACAAACACAAAAGGCTTTGGCAGAGGGTCTTAAGTAGACCAGGRTAGCTACAAGTATATAGAGGTTAAAAAAAAAAAAAAATAGCTTTTCTCATATATGTTTGGCTTCTAATTGGAAAGTCTTTCACATTAATGTCATTCCACATTGTTTACAAGAGAGTGAGATTGTTGTATCGGTCATCTAGGAGACAAATTAGAGTACTCATGACWAATATTTCTGAAATAATAAAAAGCACCATTTCCCCAAAAATGTAAACAGGTAAACAGTATCCTGAGGAGGTATATGGGAAGGGCAGCCAAGGCACATAAAGAAATGAAAGAAAAAAATAGGGAAGGTGTTTTTCTTCTAGAAATTTAAAGAAGCTGTTTTCTGAGTTGAAAGATGAGTATTCTCATTAATATTAAAGTAGTATTACAGCTTGTCAGATATGTGTGAGGACTAAGGAGAAAGTAAATGATTAAGCTTTTTTAAAGCCCTAAATAAATAAATTGCTCATTTGTAAAGAATATGYCATCGGAAGGAGATGTTTATACAAGGGTACAGATAACCTTGTACTTTGCTATGTTTTGGTTCCTTATAAAAGGAAAATATCGTGAGTAAACCTCRGCTCTGAGAAAATGGAAAAAAAGCAACATAGGAAGGAAGAACAGACCCAGTAACTTCTTTGTTCTTCTTCATGAGGCATGTAAAATAAACTGTTTGTATATAAAACACCACAATCAGATTGTTGGATTTCTGCTCACCAGTGATGGTATGGATTATTTTACCAACTTATGTGTGCATATTTATTTTTTTTCATTCAAGGGAATGGGACAATAGAAGCTGATGTGWAGGTTTTCTCTTTGGTTTTGGCAGTCCCTGGATCCCAGTTGCGGAAGGTGCAAGAGCTAATGTTTGTGTAGCTCTCTGGTGATTGCTGGACTGTGATGGACCCTCCTCACGTCACCAGCCCTGCTGTGGGCACCTTGCTCAGGACCTACAAACGTGCAAATAATGTTTGTTTTCAGTAACATCTTGTGGCATACTAGTGCTTACTGGGGTGAAAAGAGGCAGCAAAGTCTTAAAAGATGATGATTCAACTCGGAATAGCATGATGAAAGTATGAATCTTGACTCTTTTAGCTTCCTTTGGAGTTAGGACAGGAGGAGATGAGAGTAGCCATCTTAGATAACAGTAAAGGGAAAGGTTTCCTCTCAAAGAGGAAAACTTCAGATTAACCTAAAAAYATGCAGAAACTGAGATACTAAACAGCCAAGGAATATTTTCCCATGGAAAAGGAACAGCCAAGGAATTTACTCTTTGTTATCCCTATAATTGTTTTATTATTTTATCTTCTTTAATTTTTTTTTTTAATACAAAACTGTCTTACAGTTTCATG
>PTEX01000329.1:28451-44138 GCA_003342815.1 Eudromia elegans
AGACAAAAGATAGCCTGTCATTCCCAAAGGCATGCTGGGATTGAAAAATGGGCATATCAAGACCTCTAAAATAATCGCACTTATGTATGTGACGTACAGGAAAACCTTCACATGAATTGCAGGGACTTTTCTGAGAGCTGGTGAGATGACGGCCTGGAATACAGGCTTTCTCCCAGACAATTTCCACCTTATTTTGGAGGCTTAGATCCTCTTCTGGATGAATGTGATCACAACAATTTTCTTTAAATGTAGCATCTCCTGCTGCACTGCAATAGCCTAAAGCACCTGCACTTTAGTCAGTATTTTTGTTGCCTTTCTTTCCAGACWGCTATCTCTTTAGTATTTTTATGGTTTTATTTTTAACCTACTGAAGTAATTGAAGATACAGATAAAAGCCTCAYTGGGACTTTCAAAAGTGGCTGAATGTGAACTTGCTACAAAATAACTGTGCAGAGCCTCTGAAAGTTATACTTAGGTATCTCAATCTTTAGATATCCTAATTAAATATCAGAATATTATAATTATTATTACAGGCTATTTGGGTCAGCCAAAGAGCAGCAATGAGTCCTATTTGTAGAATAAATCTAAGTCTTTCAACTGATTCTTTTATTGTGCTTGCTTACCAAATGAAGTTTTTAATAAATTGGTCATTTCAGACAATACAGTGAGAAAAGGGGAAAAAAAAAGTTACCTACTTTTTCTGGCAGATAATGTAGAAAATAAAATACATGTCTCAGAGGTCATGTAACATCTGAGTACTTGAGCATTGCTATCAAGATAAGTTCAAATGTATACACAAATTTATCTTCAAATCAAAACAGTGCAGCAAAATATAGCATATAAACAGCAATCAGAATGCTATTTAAGTTTTCTAAAACTTTTGCAAGAGGAAAAAGTTGGACTGAGATCTTTGTTTAATATATTGTTTTTTGGGTAGAATGTTATTTAAATACATAGCTCCTGTCAGTGATAAGCTTTTTTCTGATATGTCATTTTGACAGGTCTGCAATACGCTTTGTATCCCAGGACATCTTGTTTCACCTTAAACATCTCCCCATGTGAAGTCTAAGAAAATGTGGGTTTACAACACTTCATATTCTRAAGTTACAGATATTAAGGCAGTACTTGAAGTGACCCATCCTCTCACGGCTCACCCCCTGCTACACTTGCAGTTATTGTCATTTCAGCGTCATGCTGCTCCATAACACACAGCGGTGTCAGTAAAGACACGACCCACTTGGCTACATCTCTTACAAGGGAGCAAGTTCCTCTTCTCTGCCTTCTTTGCCCAAAACATGAGAACTTCCATGCAGCCTCCGCTCTCAAGAGACCACCCACCCCTAAGTGCTGAAAACGGTTACTACGCACTTGCTGCACATTTCCCAATAGGGAATGGAGCCAAATTCTTTGACCTTTCATTTAGCTCTCACAGCAGTCATGTTCCACGGCAGCGCATAGTCCTGCCTAGCTGTGTTCTGTCCATAAAGCCAGCTTTAAAGGAGAAAATTTAGGGGTGGCATTGCTTGCTTGCTAATTAACTTCGCGAACATTTAGATGCCTGGAATCAAGTCTCATAACCCTGAGGTTAAAAACACACATTTAGGATCATTTGCCGCTCCTCCCCACTGCACAAAGCACCACACACAGCCAGCAGCTGCCACATCCTGAATTCTACATATAGAACATACATAGTTGCCCATATTACGAAAGGTTCAGTAGCACTGAAGAGGCTTTATAGAATGGTAAAACAGGTGATCAAAGGGAAGGAAAAGTTTGGAAGAAGGAATAAGAACACTAAAAGTTTTCACTTTGAAGTAGACTGAAGTTCAGATGGAGGTCAATAAAAGCATTAATCATTAAAATCATGGGAAAGAGTAAACAATTTTTCATTGCCTGTTCAAATACAGGAATTGGGAGACTACCATCTGGCAGTTTTGGCTAAGGCGAAAGGGAAACTACACTATAGAAAATCTTGCCACAGGAAGCTTGGAATGTTACATTTTTTGGTGGAGTCAAAGTGACTCTACAATTTTCATGGAAGAAAACCCCAGCAAGTTCTGTTAAATATCCTACTGATTAAGGTAGTCTTTGGCATCCCAGCTATTGAAGGCGGTGAGTTTTCCAGGGAAGCATTACTAAGTGACAATAATGTTCCCTTTTGTTATTCTTAAGCATCCAGTGTTGTCACCTTTTCTTGTACACTCTTCACTATTCTAATGTTTTGTGCTCCTCTGCAGATTTTGAAGACAGCACTGACACTGCTTGTCAGTCTTTCAGCCTTTTTTTCTTTCCCCACAACTGTAACTGCCTCTGCCATGGTGATTGCAGCATGCTGTCACTGAGAATATGCAAAAAATGAAAATTGTTTCCAGGTAGAAGGGAATCCACAGCAGTGATGAGGGCAGATTCGCTTTTCTCTTCTGGCAGAGGCCCTCTTCATAACCCAGGAAAATTSCTGGCCCTGAACCCTTTGGTTGTAGTCTGACAAGCACAGTTCACTACCTCCACAGGCTGGATGAGGCCTGGAGACCCASAAACTGGCAACGGATCTGAGAACTTGCCCATCTCATGCCATCTGATGATGCTGCCCACTCATGTTCAGTGGCTCTGTAAGGAACAAGCTGCTGTCWGGAGCAGTCTAAAGCTCGGAGTTTTCCTCAGACTCCCCTACTTATAAAATATATCCCCCTATTTCAGCAGTGGGTGTTAAGGACACTCCTGCAAAGGTCTTGTCTGCCTAATATCAGACATGGGAGGTTCCCACAAGACTATATGAGATACAGAAGAAACACCTGGGAGAGCGACCTGTATTGCAAGTAAATGTGCTTCAAAGTGTGCTCTGAAGTACAAAGTCCTCTGAGRCATCTCTAAATACTCTGAAATACTAGCAGTTAGGAGCTTGAGCAGATCAGGAATGTGCATGTTAGTGAATTTTATCACAAACCTGTCGTTTGTTTGCTCATAAGATTTGACATAGACATTATGCCATTTCCAGATCAACTTTTTTTTTTTTTTTTAAAAATAATGAAATGTTGAAATATGGACATTATGATCTTGATGAGCTTGAAATTTCTCCTACTATACTTTCACACTCCTACATTGCTTTGTGTGCATAGCTGTGCGGGATTAAGAAGAGAAGAATAATAAACAATCTTTCTGTAGCTGGGGATGTAGGAGTCTGAATCAGTGGGTCTTTATCATGACCTGGAGATGACTGACTGCGAAAGCCTTATTTTGGCCAGCTTAAACTTCCAGCGAAAGTCGAGAACAACACAAACTGCTTTTATGCGGGTGAAAATACATTCCTTGTAAATAACTGGAGGTGTTGTGAGGCTGCTCACACTTCTCTCCCTCTTCCGCTACTCTGCAGCGATCTTCTCAAGCAGATTGCTGTGTGCTTATGTAGACAGACAGAAGTTGTCAGCCTCATAATAGCTTCCCTTCACAACGCATCAAGCTGAATATCTTTAGCATATTTATTCTCGCACATTTTGGGGATATGGAAATGTACCATGCAAAGCAGTCTCAGCATGTGTTATGTAATGGGTTAGCTCCTGAGGCAGGTAGGATGCAGCCAGAACTTGCTTCCTTGCTTCTTGCTGGCAGCTTCCCATCCTCGTTAAACCAGAGACCTCCAGTTTAAGAAGCTCTGATGGAATTCAATCCAATTAAAGTTAGGATTTATTGTGGCCCTCTCAGCTCATTCTGCCAAGAAGGTTAACTGAGTAGCTTTAAAATGAGCTGCGAGGAGAACTTTGTGACAAGTAAACTAAGCAGGAAAATCTCTCTGTTGCAGGGACCAATTTCAGCTGAGTGCCCGGATCCAGCAGGAAGAGGAAGCCCTAAAGGTTGGGGCAGTGGGTGCCAAAAGTAAGCGAGTCAGGTAGGTTATATTCTGAGCCTTGAGCACCTCCTGTGCATACTTACCAAAAAGCACAGCGTGTAAACCCACAGCAGAGAAGCAAAGGAAGCTAACTGAGTTCTCATGGAAAATTTTGCTAAGGGGAGATCTCCGGTGCTGTGTTCAAGGTGGGTTGGGCAGGAATTAGGGATTCAAACAAGATGTACGTACACATCATAGTATCCTGAACAGATGATGTAGATCTCCAGTGAAGAACATGCCAGCCTGTGGGGTGTGCACTGCATTTTCCTAACTGCATCCTGAAAGGCTAGTTTTGTGTCCTAACTGTTCTTTATCAGTTCCTTGGTCTTTTGGACTCCTCTGTGTTGTATGTATTAAGCAAGTTGTGTGTAACTCTTAGGTGGCTATTTTTTTCTTTTTTTTCCAAGTTTGACCTTTGCCATCTGTGAACATGGCAATTAAACTGATATACCACTTTATGCTGTACTTCATTTTGAGTACTTTTTGCATTTCCCAAAGATAGGATATGTGCTGGAGGGAAGATCCAGACAGGACTTCTTTCCCTTCTTTGTTTTTTGGAGGGATGAATTGTTTCTCTGCACATGCAAAATGGTAAAATGGTGGTGGAATTTTTTGATACTAAAAGTAGCTGCAAACAGAGCTGCTAAAGCAGGCATGTTCCCTAGAGAGGACTGAGGAGAAATTCCTATGGTGTCATCACAAATTAGCTTGTGTCTCGGAGCAGGCGCCTTTAGTGCAGAGCTCTTCATCAGCCTTGTTGTGTTGGTGAGACACCGAGCCATGGGAAACGGAGATTAAAACCCTCCTCTGAACTCATTGTGGGAAGAATCCTTTCAGTTGCTGCCATGGCTACTAAATATAAGCCAAGGTCATTGTTTGTTGCGCTTGTAGCTGTGCTGAGCCTGTGCGTTTTTTTTTTTTTTTAAGCTGACAGCTGTTGCATATCAGTGAAATTAAATCATGTTTGAGGCAGAAATAGTGCAGGATTATTCTAATTCAGGTGAGTCATGTGAAGAAGCAGTATCTGTCTTGTGCAGAGATATTTCTATCTACCTTCTCTGTGGGCCAACCTCTGATCTTCATTATCACAATAGGTTAAATAGGGAGTAACACCTTATTATTATTCTGCATCATTTAATAAGAAAATTGGACTGTGCTGCTATATTTGAAGCTACTCTTTTCCCTGGCATGGTACAGCTTCATGCAGACAACCTAAATTGAGTTAGAGAGGCAATTTAAGCAGGTGAGGTGCACTTACAAACCTTACCAGGTTCTAGAGACGCGTTTTCTAAAACTAGTGACATTGCAGATATTTTGTACTTGTGTTTATTTAAATGGAATTATCCTCTGAATTAATCAGATTTAGCCTCTGTGATTTTGATGTCAAATATTCACAGTTTCAATTTCCAAAACAAGATCAGCAAGAGATGCGGTGTAAAATAATAAAAAATAAAAAAAAAAAAGGAGCCTGTCTTTTTTAACTATTAGGTTGATTTGGCTATTTTTTGCTGATACTTTTCAGCAATGGTTTTTAAAGAATATCTGGACTATGAGAAAAATCTGTCTTGTATTTTAAACTAGGTTTCTACACTGAAGRTCAGTTCCATACATCTAGTTAAACTGCAGTTGAGGAAAAAAGTGCTAGTCCAGTGCTACATTTATATTTTCTGGGGAATATTAGAGGAATACTGTGGGATTAGAATAGGTCAATTCAATTCCCAGTGTAAATTAAAGCAGATTCTTCTTTGCTTTGGTGTATATTAACTGGAATTACTTTCTCCAGTAGCTCCTAAGTGACTTACTGCTTGTTTTGGTTAATGTTGATGCAGCAGTATAACACAGGTTTTAATACAGAGGAGCAGAAGTCAAGGCTGCAAATGACATTTGGTATGGTACTGGATAAGACACTGGATAAAGGCATCTTTGGGGTAGCTTTTCTAAGTATAATGTGGAGGACTACAATATAAAAAGTGTGGTCAGCTAGTTTTGTATTTTATTTACTTGCATTTCTGAAAGTTGTCTTTCATATTAGCTTTCTGGAATACTTAATGATGATAGTTGCCTGATGCATATCCTAAAAGAAGTTTTGCCAATATGTTCATTCCTCTGCAGAGACTTTTTGATATTTCTGCCTTCTTAATTATAAATGGTGTATAGCAACATATCTGGAATTTGTGCATTAAATATCAGTGATCTCTAAATATCTTTGCTTAAAAGGAATGTTGTGTATATATATGCAAAATTACATATCTTGTTTTGTATGGCGAGTAACGTAATACTTTATTTCAAATGCATCCATGACCTTAGTTAAACTTTGCAGTGCAGGTCTTTATTTTATTTTTCTGTCATTTCCTTTCTGACAGTATTGTCAGTGAGCCAAGTAAGCAGAGAGATAAACTCTATCCTTATGTAATGCTGAAAGGTTAAATCCATATTTTTTTCCAGGTTTTTTTTTTTTTCCATTTTTTTTTTATTCATCTTCAGAATAGCATATGGACTAGAACACTTTTAGTTCAGAAAGATGTACTAAATATTAATTCTCTTTACTCTGGTACTGTAGCACATTGCAGAATATCTTAAGGTAAACAGAGTGGGAATTTGTTAGCAAGGAGAATAGTTGATGACAGATTCTTGCTAAAATTACTTACAGGAAGATAGGAAATGAGTCAGGAATCTAAGGGAAAACTAGCTGTCTTATAGGCATCTGAGCTGATGTCCAGATCTTTCCAATTTCAGATGGACAAAGGAAGGGGAAATGTATCAGTAAGTATTATAAGTCACAAATTCCTTGCTTCCTTCTTAGCTGCATACCAGCCTTCTCTTAAACTGCTAGTGCTAGGCACCAAGGGGCAAGGCAGGCAAAGGAGAGATTGTTTGGTTTTATTCAATGCAGGCACTGAATAGAACTTGAATAAGTGAGTACTCTACCTCTGAAATGCTCTGAAAATATGAATAGCACTGCTCAGAAAGGGGTTTGGAAGACTCCTTCATCAGCTTGATCATATGTTCTGACTACAGATTCACTAGCTAGGAAGAATCCAGAAGAGTTCATGATAATAATACTTATATCTTGGTACTATGTTGGTAGATAAAATGTTGAAAATACAGAGGCAAAAAATCATCTAATTGGAAACACGTTTGAGAACTAGAACTTTGTACCCTTCCATTTGCTCTAAGGAATGTATTAAGGCACTCAACCACTAAACTACATTATTTAAATTTAGCTATTTCAAAGAAATAGACTTCCAATTGAGGGAAAGGACATTTTGTAGCATCATCCAGTACATTCTTTGGGGATGACTTGCCACTTACATGTGGCTACACACGAGATGGATGTCTCTCTGCCTTCTGAGCAATCCCATCTCCTTGACATCTGAGTGTATATTTGGCTCCTGCTAAGATCAAGCAGGAAAGGTTGTTTTCYGGACAGAAAATCCGGGCAGAATGAAGGGCAGGGAAATCCAGAGGATGCCTCTGAGGGATGCATTAATTGCTCTGAAATGAACAAAGTGAAAAAATAATTGCTTGACTGATTTTTGTTTTTCTTAGCAAAGGAGAGGAACAAGAACTTGTTTACCTAAGACATCTGACTAGATTTTCCAGATAGTATAATTAAGCAAAAACACCCACATTTGTTCAAGAGCAATGTTCATACATGCAGGTTTTACTAGCACAGTGGTGATTGATAAAGCAGTTATTGCACTAGAGAAAGGTTGGTCAGYTTCCCCATGCAGAGCAACTGACATACTGCTGTGTGCAACTGTTTTTAAGGCCTTTTTCTAGATCTGGAAGAGAGGGTGGGGATGTTTTTCAATTAGGTTATTGCAATACATTTTCAATACAGCCAGTCCGACATTTTAATTTCCATTTTAGCAGGTCAGGTTGTAGCTCCACCGTCCATAAATCTGTTCAGTGAAATTGATGAAAAAATCTCCCTGCCACACCAGGACCAAAACAGCATCAATTTTCACAGCTCTAAATAATTATTCTCTACAAATCAAGCTCTTTGAAAAAGCTGATGATTCCCTAACCATACCATCTTCAATGAAAGATGGAGGAATACAATCTGAATAGATATTAAGTTAATTTGCATAGATTGAGAATGAATTGAAATACAGTATGTCAATCAAAACTTGTATTCACAAAGGTCTTTTTCCTCAAAGTACTTCTATGTCATTTTTATTGCAGTCTTCAGGTGTACGTATGTAAGTAGTAAAAGCAGTCTGCCCAAAAGGTTGTCCGGCCTTTATTTATAAACCCAGAGCCGCTCTTGCTTTGATTTTGATTTTCAACTATGTCATGGCAAGAGATTGCAATGTGGCAAAACAAAAATGGCCTAATTTGCTGTACTGTACTCCTTAGTTTTCTTCAATTTTTCAGTTTATTCAAACTGAAGAACAGAATTTTAGGTATCTGATTTGCACTTAAAATTGTCTTTCATTGAAAATAAGTAATTAGAGTATTCTTGTGTCAGATTGGTATCTCTCAGAGTATATAAACTGGGTGATAATCATAAAATGACTAGCCAGTTAATATTTTTACATGGTATTTGCTGTGCAGCCTTATGCATTTCTCACCATCCAACACTTAAACATGATGTACACAGAAAGATTAATTTCTTCCTATATTTTTATGTAATAGTTTCATGATCTTAGGGTAAGATTTAATTTTAAAATAAACTGACCATCTGCCAGGGTTCTCTATGTCTCATCGTTTTTGGACTTTTGGCCAAGAACCAAATTTGGTATTTAATACCATTAATTACCTAGCTCTTAGGGTTTATAAATAACAGTTTCATAAAATCCTATGAATTTAGGGGTTAATTCCTACTTTCCTACTGGGGATGGAGTGAGGAGAAAAAAACCCCTAAAATTCATTCATACTGGACAGCTTTATAGTATTTAATAAGTGATTTTTCATAATGTTTAGCCTATTAAAGTCCTTAAAGAGGTCAGCTTTGGTCTACTGTATATCTGACATAGCATGTTCTAAATCTTAGTTCCCAGAAGTCAAGATATGCATAGCAGCTCTCAGGGACATTGCAAATTTGATGAATGTTTCTTACCATCTAAGTAAAGAGATAATGAATAAAACTAATCAAGGTGACACTAAATTGCCTTGAATATAAATATAAAACTATAATACACTGTGACAGACTAAGGTCTGTAGAACTTATCATAGTTTGAAAGAATAATATATATACATATTAATATGTGCTATGTATTCTGCTACAGATTTGATATTTGTTGAATAAACATTGCAAGAGTTGGAATTTTCAAGTTTGGGGAAAAAATACCCTGCAGAGCTCATTTGTAAACTGTTCAGCATTAGAATATATTGAAAAAATGGACAAGTAAATGATTGCCTATGAATTATTAGCAATGCCTTTCTTTTGATAATTGAGTCTGATACCCTTACTTAATCATGCAGTTCTAAGTCTATAGCGTGTGATTCCAAACCACTCGAAAATAATTTTATCTATATTTGCACGTACATCACAGAATTTCAGAATGGTTGAAGTTGGAAGGGACCTCTAGAGATCACCTAGTCCAACCCCCTGCTCCAGCAGGGACACCCAGAGCACGGGGCACAGGGTGGCATCCAGGYGGSTTTGGAAGATCTCCAGAGAAGGAGACTCCGCAGCCTCTCTGGGCAGCCTGTGCCAGGGCTCTGGCACCCTCACAGGAAAGAAGTTCATACTCACTTGGAGATGGAATTTCCCGTGTTTCAACTTCTTCCCATTACTCCTTGCCCTGTCACTGACCACTAGCGAGAAGAATTTGGCCTCCTTCTCCCTATATTCACCCCTCTGGTATTTATACATATGGATCAGTTCCCACTCCGTCTTCTCTTCTTCAGGCTAAACAGGCCCAGCTCGCTTAGTCTTAGTCTTTCCTCGTACAATAGATGCTCCAGTCCCTTCATCATCTTTGTCAAATTGCTGCCTCATGGTTAATTTGTTGTCAACCAGGTCTCCCAAATCCCTCTCTACGGACCTGCTTTCCAGCAGGTCAGCCCCTAATCTGTACTGGTTTCTATGGCTAATTCTCGTCAGGTGAAGTGTACCCTGCACCTATTCTTGTTGAACCTCACTCTGTGCCCTCATCCAAGTCATTGATGAACAAGATGAACAGCCCTGGGGCCAGCACTGACCCYTGAGGGACATCACTGGCCCCATTTATCACCACCATCTGAGCTGTGCCATCCAGACAGTTCTCAGTCCGCCTCAAKCATCCAATCCACACTTCCAGAGCCTTCCTATGAGGATGTTATCGGAGACCGTGTCAAAAGCCTTGCTGAAGTCAAGGTAGACAACATCCACGGCTCTGATCGTCCAGCCAGCCAATCATGCCATTGTAGAAGGCTATCAGGTTTGTCAAACATGACATAATTCATCGTTTAATTAATGAAAAGTAAAAGGTAAGATATACCTAACTAAACTCTTGAATTRGGTGATATTCTTATCACCACGTGAACTTTCAGGTTACAAGATTGAGCACAATGGGCMCAGCTTTCATTTTAAGGGTTAGTTGATGTTGTAATTTCTCTTCCTCTGGGGTTACTTTGTCCTCTGAATTTCCGCCAAGTTGAAACTTGGCAGTCAAGTTCAGTTCAAATATCTGATCAAGTCCAGTTGATCCAATATATATACTTTTTGAGCTGTTATCTGGTGATAATGTAGAGGTTTAGATTTGTGTCTGTAAAGTTCCTTTAAAATGGAGACCAAAATATGATTAGACATGGAAACTACACATCTGCTGTAGGCCAAAGGWTTTTTTCCCATCTATGGGTCAGGAAGTACGTTCCGTTTTACTAGTTTCATTTAAAAGCCAGAAAGCTATTTAAGCTTCAGCTATTTGTTCATCCCAACAACTTTATAACTGCACAATGTTGGGGGTGGGGGTGAAGATGACAGAGAACTATATTTAATTTTAATGTCTGAAATATAGCAGTTATTCTGAAGAAGCTTCTTTAAGTGATTACAAAGGTCTGAACTTGTATACAGCAGACTTGACCATACAAATATATATTTTTGATCACTTATTATTTATTATATTATTAATACTTCAGTAGTGTTTGAAGATATAGTCTCTAACTTGAGACAAGATACCATAGGGACTGACTAGTAGAATCATGAACGAAGGACAAAAAGCCATAGAAAAGATTGTTTAGCTAATTATTATATAACTAGCTGTTGATTATCTTAATGTGTTTATATAGTTTTAATTAGTTTAATTTTTTTTATTATACCCGYCTGTTAATATGTAACATGTCAGTGCAGATTTTGCCAATGGGACAGCACACAGAAAGCCAAAGTACATCACCACTGTATTAGGGAACTGTTAGAGCTCCTGTCAAATAAACCAAGGTGTTTTATAGACGATTAAAAGATGCTTATCTATACATGCTACCAAAAATTTCCAAAGAAATGAAGGCAGATTTAGATGCTCATTTTGATAGTCTTAGTGTATAGATTCTGCAGCATGTGTTAGCAGCTAAATTCTACTTTACTGCAGTAGGTCAACCAGAGTGTGACAGCTTCTTTTCTCATATGAAGTAAACCAGACAAATCTGTACAGCTTGTAAAACTATAAAAATAGTAAAAGTGAAAATCCCTTGGACTTTATCTGGCCTTGTGCCCATTTCAGGAGAAAATAGTTTGACTGCATGAGTTTCCCACAAAATTAAGACAGCAAGATAAACAGGATCCATCATTCACAGATGACGTGTGCTGTTTTACTGT
This sequence comes from Eudromia elegans, assembly GCA_003342815.1. Classification (NCBI taxonomy): domain Eukaryota; kingdom Metazoa; phylum Chordata; class Aves; order Tinamiformes; family Tinamidae; genus Eudromia; species Eudromia elegans. The sequence continues at coordinate 40,079 of PTEX01000329.1, forward strand.
GCTTTCATCTTCTCTCAGGAGTACAGAGTCCATCTARTGAGAGGGCACTGTGCTTTTAAAATTAAGATATTCTTGACTTAAAGTGTGATATTTTTCCTGACCCCCTACAAAGGAAGTTATTAGAAGAGTATTTGTTTTCAACTACTAAGCACTGGGTTAAATGTGCTCTAGGTTATTAGAGCAAATCATCTGTTCAGGTTGAAAGTGTTTGGCTTTAGTCTGTAAATAACAAGGCACATTTCCAACACACAAGGATCTTGAATTGCATTAATTAATTCATGAGACATCACATTTGAAGAAAATGTGTCCTGTTGATTAACTTCTTGGATGCGAATCAATGGCTTCATTGCTTGGCCATATCAACTTTCTGAATATCAGCACTGAGAGTTTCATTAAAGAGAACACAATAGATTGCACATGGCTGAGTGAGATATACCCAGGAAGCAGGTCACTTAGAATTAATATACAATCTTCCATGAATCAAGCTGTTCTGTTGGCAGAGGAGTCTGCAGAAAGGAGAAGGACACACTTGAGAACTCTGAGTCACAGAAGATATTAAATCTGACTTCTCTTTAAAGAAGTAGGAGATTATTTTTGACAGGTTGGGTGTTCACATGCTTGTTTTTGTTTGCTGTGGTGGAAAATAGGAGAAAATAAAATGTGCTTTTGGTAGTTATAGAGRAGATAGATCTGACCAAAACTTTCCCACTGAAAAAATAGACACTTTTGAAACTTAAGGGGTTACGTATTTTCCATTTTTCTTTCTATCTCATCTCATTATTCTTTCCCACTGAAGACAACATACTGTAGGATATTTGGGATTTTTCATGCGTCTGTTTATATCTTTGTCAAAGTGAGGAAAGTTTTGGAAAAAAAATGGTGATCAGACAACTGATTACATGGGTTTTTTGCTCATTTTTTCCATATTTKTATAGCTTGGGAGTTACCTACTCTGTTACATTCCATTGCAGAACGGAAAAAAGGTAAAAACTTAAGTTGTGTGAAAAAACCCACAGTGTYCCAGAAAGAAAATAAGATAATGCTTTTACTAAAAATCTTTTAAACTAGTTCTGGTTTAGAAAGTGTGGGGCTAAAAAGATTGTAGGGCTCTCTGGAATGTAATTTCTCAAATTCTCAAGTTAAATATTCTGTTATCTTATAAAGGGGAGAACTTCAGCTATATTCTGAAACGTGTTGATAACAGTGTTTGGACGCCCTGTCCTATGGTCTGTTACTGTGGAATCCCAGGGGCTTTAGAAGGCTCCAGTGCTGAAGTGTGTTGCAATATCATTACATTATCTTTTGTTTAAATGAGTCTCTTGGTTTTTCTATTCTCTGTATCTTTTCAGTATAGAAAAGTGCTCATTGTTTTATGTTTTTATTCCTATTTTCAGTCTTTTCTGTTTGTTTGTTTGTTTGTTTGTTCAGTCTGTAAGGGTAAGAGAGGGAAACTTTCTGAAGTAAACATGAAATTGGTAGGTACTTTCCATTCAGGAAATATTCCTGGCTTTACAAATTGCATGTAGAGAGGCTGTCGCTGATCTATCCTGTATGAACTCTGCCGCAGAAGTGCTATTTAGCTTCTTCTGATGTTGGACTCAAGAGACTGTGCCAGGGATAGCAAATTTCTGAACGATTTTCTAGGATGTCCCCTTCCCCTCTTGGTGAGCTTATGGGTTGAGGTACAGGCCCTTCCAGGGTTCAGCAACAGCCCACATCAGCTAGTTCCTATTTCACCCTGTAGTGGTAGGTGTGCAGCCCCCRGGTGCTAGTACTACCCTCAATGTGTAAGCACAACAGACAGAGTCTTTCCTCGGACAATCCCCAAGTCTCATAGCCATTTTGGGTGAAGAGGAAAATTTAGCAGGTAAGGGAGGAATAAATTTCTACATTTTTTTGAGAATCTTCAAATTCTTCTGCAAAGATTATCATTAGTGTCATGTCTTTCAGACCTTTACAGATTTTTTAAAGCAGTTTTACATGACATTATTTAGTGGCTTGAGATGSACATATGGCTATAAATCTCCCTCCTTAACTAAAAGCGGGAACTGGATTCCTGATGTGCAGAATATGCTGAGTGTTGAAAAGATAAATAGCATTTCTCTGTTAACATCTTAATGACCTTACTGAAATGCACATTTAATATATAAAAAATTGACATGTGCTGAACAGTTGTATGTTTCTTTAATGTTTCTTTGAAGTCCTCATATGAAAAAAATAATCTCAGAATTTTTTAATCCCTAATGTTAACAGCAGTTGCATATCTGACTCGGGCGTTAGAACTGACTGTTGATATATGGCATACCAGAGCTGAAAACAAAAAGCGCCAGGCCTTTATCTTGAACACCACCTGTATCAGAAAATGTTAGTCGCAGCCTTTTGAACCTCTTATTTCATTAGAGACAAGAAATTGAGAAGGAGGAAAGGGAGCTGGGGAAGGACAGAGACTCCAAGGCAAAAGTTCCACAAACAAAAGGCAGTTTCCTTCCAATCTAGGGAGTGCACGAGCAAGGTCCCAGCCTGAAACAAAGGCCTATCCTTGAGAAGCGAGGGAGGAAGGGTGAGGCTGAATTTTGTGTTTTAATGTGTACCTTAGTTCCAGATGAGTTTTTGTTATAGCTCAGGCCTGAAATAGTTCCTGGTATCAAACACGAACAGGACTAATTTGTTTTGACTGGAATAGACTGCCTGGGAAAAGCCTGTAGCTCTTAGATGGACAGAGTGGTCAGTTTACTCTGACACTGAAAGCAATTATGAAGAAAACCAATTTTCAGTGTAAGCCCCCCCTGACAGTAATTAAAAGTCTAAGTGGGAATTGAAGTATTTAACTTTTTGCTGTGTCTTCAAAGTCTATCCTTAAATTCTAATTTCAGGAGCTGAATTCTAAACTTTAAATCCACACTGAATATCAAACTTACTTATTGCTTAATAAAATAAGGTGAAGCCATTTGATCATTCGCTTCCATGCCATTCTTAAGATGGGATAACTATCAGTAAAGTGACAGTAGAGAAATGGTTTSTCAGTGATGTGAGTTTGTCTCATGGTGCAAAAAGCTAGGAACGTGTTATGGAAAGTTAATAAAATAACACTGGATTATGGAACCTGGAATTATTAATGCTGTGGGACTGGCTTTCTTATTCATAGAGTTTTGAATGGGTCAAACTTGTAAGCCATAAGTAATAACATTACTTAATTCTTGCTTTTTTTCTGAAGCAGGAACAGTGAGCTGGAATATTTATCAGATTTTTTTTCCCTTTCTCCCRTTTATATCAATGGAAAAGCATTTACTGAAGAGTAAAAATAAAAATTCCTTATGAGCTTACAACAATCTCTGTGCCTTCACAAAGCTAAATGAACTTCAAAGAACTGAAGAACTAGGAAGTCAGGAGAAAAAATAAAGAGCTATTTAGTTGCCTCCATTGCTAATTATCAGTGTACAAGACTGGTAACTGAAGATTGTCTATCAATAAGCTCTTAAAGATAAGAAATAATATCAAAAAGACACTCTGCTTAAGGGGAAATGAATGTTGTAAAGCACAGTGGAGACCTTAAAAAGTGGTATTGGTTTGTTATGATTGTAATTCATATTTACGTCACTTGGGTTGTCACAGACTCAGAAAAGCCAGACAAAATGAGTCATCCTGGATAATATCCAAAACCTCCCACATACAACCTGAAAAAGATTGTCCTGCATAAATTACATATATATCCTAAATATTCTATGCATTTTATGAAGCATTACTGCTTTATACCATCATTTCTGTCACATTGCAAGAAACTGTTCATGCATGGAAATAATGTACAATTTTTTATATATATATTTTTTAATCAATAATTTGATATCAGGAAGATATCTCCTGGCTTTCCTTTCCTTTCCCTTTCCCTTTCCCTTTCCCTTTCCCTTTCCCTTTCCTTTCCCTTTCCTTTCCTTTCCTTTCCTTTCCTTTCCTTTCCCTTTCCTTTCCCTTTCCTTTCCTTTCCTTTCCTTTCCTTTCCTTTCCTTTCCTTTCCTTTCCTTTCCTTTCCTTTCCTTTCCTTTCCTTTCCTTTCCTTTCCTTT
>PTEX01000329.1:44283-74515 GCA_003342815.1 Eudromia elegans
AGTGAATACAAAGCAAATAATCTCAAAGTAGTCTCTACTCCCTAAAATTGTCACTGAGCTACGACGGGCTCGCTTGGCAGTTTCCCAGTAGTAACTCCCCGTGAAAGGTGGGCAGTTSCACAGCATCCCAGTAATTCTGGGCACCCTATGAACATCCACTGTGAAGGGCTTGCAGTTGGAGCTAGGTGTTTCCCAGCGGCTGAATCACACCAAGAGGCACGACGTTCAGCTTTCTGACCCAAAGTGGGCAGATGGGCTCTGCTACAGCACGGGAATAGGGGCTCTGTTTCTCCTGAGTGCACCATGGATGACAAACCATCCACATGAACGGCTGGTGGCTAATGGGTCTGTGCCATGCTCAAGAAGGCCTTAAAATACCACCTTTGGTGCCTCTGCTTTGGGAATTACTATCTGCCAGCYCTGTTTATCATCAAGGGTATCCAGGAAGTCTCAAGCAACTAATACAATTTCTTAATAATCAGAGAGTACTATATTTTATAGTATTTGGACCTTGGTAAAAATTGCTGCTACATGTAAGTCTACATTATCCCCACTGTTTCAAGTTTTACATGTTGTTTCAGGTTCTGAAGTCTGACTAAAGTGGACTTTTAGGATATCTAACAGACAAYAGCGCATCACAGTAGTTTATGAACTAAGTTGATTCTTTTAAAGATGATGTTGGCAAATATTGAAGTGCGGGAGGTGCCCTTTTTTAGAAACTTGTTTGCCCGCCTACTAGAATCTCATAATCTCCTTTAATTGCTGTCTATTTATTGGATTCTGACATAAAGTTGCAAAACATGCCTCTGACTGCAAACATCCAAGCAGGCTTAGATAGCACTCGCCTTAAGCAATGGGTGCCGTGAAAACAGCACTTATGTAAAAGATGCTCCCCGCCATAAACTAAAAGAGGAACAATGTTCTGTCATATCCCAAAACGCATACTTAGTCCAACGTTAACGCCAAGCATGCTAAACCAGTGGAAAAACCCCAAGCGTTATACGTCAGCATTCCAGTAGCTTCCACAAATGGTTCTTGTAGCTTGGGACTAGTGCAACAAGAAGGCAGGAGGAAATCAATCTTCTTGCCGAGCATAACAATAAAATCATTTGCTGCTTGGAACACGTGTCTTAATCTTGCAGATAGAACAGAACAAGTGCTATTTATGCTTTAAAATGCTTTGGGATGTGCAGCTGCTCCATGTATAAGTGAAAAACATTTTTGGAATAGTATAATTATAGTTGTACTAATCTAAAGATGTGAGAAGTGGGGTTGGAAAGGGTAAGTTCTCCCCTTTAAATCTCTTACTTAGCCATCTGTAAAAGATTGTCTTTTGGATAAATGTTCCATGACCTACATAGCTGGCTCAATTTGCTTTTTTGAATTGATCATCTCTTTTTTTTTTTTTTTTTTCCCTATAATAAGGCCATCAGTATTCACATTTCATTTTCCTGCAACAAAGACTGGCATCTGGTTGCTTGCTGCTATAGCAGTGCAAGGAAAGGATGGACACAGATTCTGCCAAGAAGGCAACAGTGAGGAGGGGAATACAACAGAACAGGAACTTAGGGGACAAAATGATCAGAAGTCACCAATTCAATCTGAATGCAGAATCCATTAATAAAAGTAAGCACAGAGATGTGTTTCTATTCTACTGATAATGACACCAGTATGTCCTAAATAGAAAGCTTTCAAAATCAGGGGATGTCAGAGATCTACAGGCAAAATCCATTAAATAAAGTGAGAAAGTGTGTGGCTGCCCACCCAGTAATTCCGYCAATTTGACCATGTGTGCCTTCTCCCCATGTCCTAGTGCTGCAGCTCGCTCAAACGTGGTAGCACAGGAAAACTGAGGCCTCTGGTTACATATAAGGGTTAAGAACTCCAGTGAGGATTTATGATCTCTGTGTTGTCTCCAGGGAGAATAAGCAGACTGTTCCCTGCCAAAACACTCCTAAGCTGCCCTGCAGTGAGCACTGCTACAGGAAAAGTACTGGAGCTGGACTTCGTGGAAGGGGAGCAGTGGAGGAACAGGGAATTACAGCTGTCAGCGTCTTACCCGCCCGGTGTGTATTCGTCACCTGCACTGCAGTGTGCTTCCTTTTTTATTTTGCTTCAATAAAAAGAAGTGTAAAATTGACTTAGTGTGAAGCTAATTTAAATCAAATAACAGGATAGTGGGTATATCTGTACATATAGAAATATCCTTAGAGTAATGAACTAGCTTTCTGGTAAAAATTTTTCCTCTTTAGTGTGTGGTACTTGCTAGGAATCCAGTTAGAGCTTATTTTTGTAGTTTCCAAATTTCCTGATGCCTGAAACTATTTTTGTCATTCTGGTGTTCTCCTGGAGGACGGTGCTTATCATGCTGTAATTAAAGATTGCAATCTTTCTGTGTCTGAAGATTTGTGAACACAATTTGGTTCAGCTTTTATCACTTAGGTAACAAAGGAAAAAAAAAATGTTTCTTAATTTACTTCAGTCTAATCTCTTATCAAAACTCAATTCTGCTGTCTGTCCTCTAGTAGCTTTTGCACAAATTCAGCAGTACGCAGAGGTCTTCCAGGTGTCTCACAGGCTTTGATAAAGTGGCTGTTTAGAAGAGAGAACCCCCATTTGATAAATAAAAGGCAACATGAACTACAAACTTGCCTTTAGGACARGCCTCTACGGCACAACTGTGTGAAGTCTCCACATCTTTGCAGACACCATAATCAAGCATCACTGTGGATTGATCCCACTGCTGATGGAGCAGCTTGCTCTTCCACAGCTGTCCTCGGACAGGTGAAAGGTGAGGGCTGAGCAAAAGGGTTTGTGAGAGTGTAGGTCAGCTTGTATGGGCATTCCTGTGACTGCCATCATCTGGGTCAGCTCCTTAAAGCTCTTTGGGCACTCTGAACCTGCTGCATATTAGTGTGTTTGGTAGAGATCAGCACAACCTTGAATGTGAACTAAGCATTGTTTATTTACCACACAGCTCTTCCCCATTACCGATGATGAAGCAGTAGTGTCTTGCCAATCTCAGGAACAGAGTAATTGGAAAAGAAGTCGAAGGGAGGGTTTTACTGTTTGGACCCAGGGAAGGGCCATGACGACTTCACCTAAATAGCCTTTTCAAACATAGCATTGCATGTCCTCACTTGTGTAGCAGTTTGTGTCTTGTTTGCATAAGGTGTGTGAATGAGATGCATCTTTCCTGTGAAATAGAAGCATTTCTGAGCAGTTATGTAACAAAGGTATTAGTGTGCTTGTCTGCATGCATAATGCTGAAGGTAAAAGAATAGGGTGTGAAACAGGAGGCAATGTGAAGAGCTTAACTCTCTTGTAATTCAAATTACTTCTTTGTCTTTAGTCAACACTGTTCTATTTCATAAAACACTAGGTATAAGAAATGCAAATTCCTCATATAGCCCCTGACTATGATTTTGAATAAACAACTGTAAGTTCTGCTAAAACTGGGTGAGCACCAGAAAGATTTGATATCATCTCTGATACTAGATTGATTCCAAACCACACCTTAGAATATCTGTGAAGTAATGCTCTTTTGACTTTTTGGGTGTGTTAAGCAAATGACTATCTGTGAATTGTTGTTCATAAGCAGATGTCCTCCCTTTTTCCCCTCCACAGATTATGCAGGGATTCAGTTGCAGCTGAACACTAAATTGGAACCATTTGGGTAAAACTAGATGTCCAAATGACTCATTGAAACTGAATCTTTAATTTGGAAGAGCAGTGTTCTGGAAGGAAGTTAGTGAAGGTACAATCTAACAGGGCCCAGGCTGCCAATATCTGTTCCAAGCAAGTAGGTGGTTTCTTTACAGAACACACATATTTTTGGATAGCACTGAGCTATTGCCATAAGGAACTGTAGGAGGATAGCAGATTACAAGCCAGGATCTTAGACAAAATCAGAGGCAGGAAAGAAGAAATTATGGTGAATTTGCCTAGGTCCAGAAGCTTCCTCAGAATGCCACTGAAGTTGGGACCTGAGAAAATCCAGAAGATAGTATCTTCTGAAAATATATACTTTTTATTATCTTCATTGTTTCCATGCTCATGGCTCAGTTTAAGTTTTATGACTGTTTCTATCACGGAATGAACGGAGGCAGTCTCGCTGCATCCCCTTTTCATTTTATTTCCACTACTGAGCTAAGGCATCAATCCTGTGGCCCTTTGACGCCTCACTTGGCTCCTCTCCCAAGTGACACAGAACTTTGCAGCTCTGTTTGAATTCCCTTCCAGCATGGTTCCTCTTCTGAGCAGGACAGAAGTTCAAGGCAGGTGGCTGTCAGCAGCTGACTGAATGGTCTTTAGCCACTGATAAAACAATGTGTAAAAGTCAAATTAAGGATAAAGACATAAAATACAGTAAAAGCAATGATAGGTCACAAAATGATTAATTGCCATTCCTTCCAACACTTCGCTGTTAGACACAAAAATCAGGWAATTTATTAGAGAAGGATGGAAAAGTCCTGGTTTTTTTTCCATTTCTCAAAGATAATCACTTTTTCTTCTTTTTATTGCTTTTGATTCTGCAGTCCCATAATTAAGTGATAAAAACTTCCATTTATTCTCTAACAAAGTTTCTGTGGTTTTCTTCTCTCAGGGCATGTAATTCCTTGGGATTTATTTTGAATAATTTCACCTTTTAAAGAGCTCGCTGTCTAAATTCATCATCTAGGATCCTTTTGTACTAAGTGGAAGGATGGGCACTTTACGCCTATCTTAGGTTTCTATCTTAAGATGACCTGAATCATCCATGGGAGGTGCTTCTGTCTTTCCATTAGTAGAGAAGTAATTTAAACTTGATGTTTAAAATTAGATGGCTAAAGTTAGGAGTGATAAATCCCAGCTCTAGAGACTGCAACAGTAGCTTTAATTACTTTTTTCATTTTCAAATGAGAATGAAACTAACTGTTGATTCTATATACTTCATACTGACAATCCTCAGGCAATCTGATTTGAGACTATTTTATAAATCTTTGTTGAGAATAGCAAAAACAAATCAAAATTTTTGATTGCTGTGTGATTGTACTGGCAGTCATAGAAAGAAAAAAAGATTTGTTACTGATTTCTGGCAACTTCTAGTAACAGAGACACATACCTTAAAGTTCATTGGCWTTGTTTTGTAGGTTGAATCACTAACAAAATTTAACAGATACGATTGTTGTGTTACAGAAGAGGCAATGTTTTCAAACTGCAGATGCTAAATCTGTGCTAGTTTAATGCTATAGAAGCATGCGGTTAGTCCTTCAGTCCAAACTTGCTAGGGCTAGCATGTGTTTTGGAAGATACCAAGCTACTTATATCAGGAGAAAGTACATATATGCATGTGCATGTGTGTTTWTATATATATATATGTATACACATAAATTCATTATAAATGTATATCAAGACTTTGCAGATTCATACATAGTTGTAGGAAGAAAAAAAGGTTATTTGAATTCCATTATTCCTTCCTAATTTCTTCATGTTACTATTCTTGCCCTGGTAAGACACACAAGATTTGTGTATTATAGTAAAATATATTGACAAATATAGTTTTGCTAAGCAGCTTAATTCAATAAATCACCTAATTTCTGCTTATGTTAGTTATAGCAAGGTAAGCCTAATCCACACACATTGTGGTATTGTGTTGTCTGTGCTCCGCAAAAAGTCTCCTGACAAAAACTGTGACCCAATATGGTTTASTGATAAATACCTGATAACTATATTAATATCCAGAAGATGCTCAAAGTATATTGTCGACTTTAKAATTTTCTTTCTGGTCAGTATTAGGACAACCCCACATACACCAATGGACGTTGTAAAAGGGGGAATAAGACAATTTTCTCAAATTCCTATATAATAATAGTGCTTTGTTCGACATGGTATTCAGTTTTCATACATTGAGTTCTGACATTCATACTGCAGTGTGCAGGAGCCTTGTTTTTTCTCATAGAAAAATTAGTTCCTAGATATCTTTAGTGCCTCCGTATCTCTAACTGGCTTTGCAGGATTTGGAGTTGGTTTTGAAAGCAAGAAGACAATTTAACAWTGTTAACCGTTTCTCTTGAAAAAGAGACTGAATGAGGATACAGCTTTTGGCTGTGTGTTTAGCAGTATGGCCTTTCAGTCCTTCAGAAAGCTATACCCATAGCCTCCAAGAAGTCTTCTAGCTTATTAGAGGAGAGGGAAAAAAAAAAAAAAAAAAAGAGAGAGAGGCCGATTTTTGAGTCTAGCTGATCCAGAACCCATTCAGCAATGTTTCACCTCTGGCAGGAATGCTAACATGACTCTCAATTGCTAAAAGTGCACTTAGTGAGGTGGACTGTAACATATAGGAAATATCTGCCTTTACAAGTTTTAATAGTTTGCATTACTTCAGAATAATCTCTCATCATCGCTAAAAAGTGATTTCATCTGAGAAACTTGCAGCTAGTTGCAGCCAAGGGTCCAAGAATGCAAACAATAAGATAAGGAAGGTAAAAGTTTAATATTTACTTAGCATTTTAAAATAGAACATCTATTCCAATATTCATGTGGTTTAGATGCCACAAAGGAAGAACATTCTTAGAATTATTGCATGATGCAGCTTTTCTTACCCTGTAGCTTTCCTTTTTCTGCTTTTCCTCTTTAACAAGATTTTTGCATGCAATTCTATGTGCAAAAATTCTGCGAGTTAGCTTATATATTGCCTTGTACTTGTCATGATCTTTTTGTCTTCCCGTAATATTACTGAAAGGGAGGATAGCTAGAGGATGTGCATAACATCATAGACTTGTAGATTTGTAGAAAGTGAAATAGGCACTTGTTTAGGTTTCTCATACTATACTTAAGGAATTGGAAGCCAGCCTAAGTCAATACAGTTAAACATATATATTATATAAATACGGCCACATCCCAAAGAGGAGCATTAGGCAGGTGTTGGACATTGGATAGTTTTTGCTGATACTTTATGCATCAGCATATTCTCAGAAAAGGAAAATATGCACAATTACATATGTGGTCACTTTTATGACCCAAGTTTTCAMTGTGTAAAGTACTAACAGCTAGGAGGTTGCTAGTTAATCTACCTGAATGTAGACTAGGATCTGTGCTTTAGGTTTTTACAAATGAAGGTTTTGGCCATGCTCTTTTCTGAATTAATGTGTTTACRGTTTAGGCTGCAGGCAAGAACAAGGTTAGCACCAGTCTGCACCTTTTCTGGTGGTGAAAAACACTCCGGTAAATTAGTCTGTCCCTGCAAAATCTGTCTATCACTTGCTCATACTGACTTCCTCCCACATGTTCCCTTGGTCTCCCGCATTTCATACAAGTTTGCTGCTGTCCCTCAACTCTTAGGTATCTGTTTCCTCCCAGGATACAGTTAAGATAGCCAGACAATATCTGGAAGATATTTGGAAGCTAGTGTCCTGTTGATACAAGTATACAGAGCTGTCTTTCAGTTTCCTGTAGTAGTTTTAAGGGTCTCTGCTTCCGTTACCTTATGGTTGCACAGTGTTTTATGAATGCCCAGAAGAGATTTAAGCATGTTGGAACACATGAAAATCACTATGCAACATATAAGGCATTTGTAGAATATAATACAATTATTGCAATTCTTTAGTGTCATATAATCAAAATGGCATTTAATAAAACTGTAAATGTAAAGATGTAAAAGAAAAAAAAAACCCTCAATATTTACTTATTTGCTTCATAGAAGTTGGACATACAGAATGGTTATCCCTGCATTGTCAAATACACCAAAAGAAAGAAATATTTATACTGAGTTTAATTTAAACAATGTAACTTTAAAATCAGCTGGGGTATGTTAAATTTTATCAAGATACAGCAAATAAATTTCTCATATTTGTAGAGTAACAATCAAGCAAATCTAACCCAATGTTCAGAACTCAGGAGGATGCATACAAATAATTAAATCTGCCTGACAGGTAAATGGTTTGCTTGGAGGTGTGACAGTTTTTTCCGTTTTTAATATGTTTAGTAGAAAATAAATAATAATAAAAAAAACACCTCAACACCCAGAGGTGAAAATAGGTTTGGAAGTATTTACCAGTCCATGAATGTGTGGGAAAGATCTAGCTTTGTTATTAGCTATGTACATTTGACTCTGTTGTTATTAAAATAGGTGCTTCTGTAGTTCACCACTTAAGGTCTTGTTCAGTGAGGCTTAAGCAAGAAGTGCACACATTTTGGCACTGAGTTATTTCATTCCTGTCACCAAAGCATCCAGTCAGGTTTAGTAAAATTTAAATATGTATTAAAATRGCAGGTTTAAATGTTTCACTCAGGGACTCTTTTAATACACAGTACACATTTTCACTACACATCCATAGCAATGGCACCACATAAGCGAAATCTGCCTATTCTTTCATTCTTCATCATTTTAATTTTTTTGATTAACTTTACTTATATGGTACTTAGAGCTTTATGTTGTTTTGCTGAAATTAATCAGTTTTGCATCAGTCACATGAGAGGGTTGGATTTAGATCTTAGGCTTAAAAATAAAAGATATTTCAGTCACACTATGTGAATATTACAATAAATGTTAAGTCTTATCTGATATCTAATTTTTAACAGTATAGATAATAATATTTTAAGGTAATTTTCATTGAAATTTTATACAGGCACATTTCAAAGTCTGTGAAATTCTTGTATTCCCCAAAGGACAAACTATCAAAGTACTTCATTGCCACAACAATAGCTTTTTGGCTTTAATAGCATAAAACGCAAATGACATCTGCTGGCTATTTATGTTAATTATGCTTTTAAACTGTTTATGGCTACACCACAGGATATATTCCAGGCTCTCATTTCTATTAATAGATACCTACTCTGGAAAGCACAAAAAAGACCTCTGTCCTATCTAGTATTTTTATACCTCAGACGGTAAGTTCCATACTTGTAGATTGTCTGATCCCAATTAAATAGCACAAATTGCTGCTTTTCCTTATAGTTTCTGGAATAGCAATATAAATTTATTATGTGTAGTCATATAAACTTTGTGAATCTATTTGTGAGTGCTTGAAAAATATGGAAGATTATTTTAGATAACAGTTTTGTTTTATGCTTTCATCATCTTCATTGATCGGCAATCCTTCAGAAATAGGTCAGATTCTGTTCAAAGTGGAAACCAAAAGCACATTTATCTCAGTTATCTAAATGTCTTGAGATTAGACTAGACTAGAGATTAGATTAGACTAGTAAATAACATAAAGTGAGCTTTCTTACTATATATCTATTAATATCTGTTTTGATTATTCAGAAACAATTCAACTGTGAGCAGGGTCTCAGACAAAATCATGAACTGCAAAGTTCCAACATCTACACAATGTTTTGATAATAACCAAAGACTTTTGAAGATCTGACAAAAGTCAAGTTTGGCTTTTCTTTTACCTCTGATGACTCAGACAGTTCAATAAAATTAAAGAAAGAGGAACAGAAAACTATTTTTTCTATAACTTCTTTCTATAACTCTTCACTCACCCCGGTTTTGGGATCACTAGGAATGTATCAGCTGGTCCATATTACCACAGCTCAGATTTGTTATCCCACCATCTCTGTTAAGTCCTCATCTCTTTTTATAATTGGGAGAAGKAAGAGAAACAACCAAGTACCTATGTCCCTATGTGTACTTCAAATAATAGAAAATACAGGATACACAGAAAAATAATGAAGTGTAAATGATGGTAACTGTTTTAAATTTGAAAACGCTATGGAAGGATCTCTCCAGGAGATTCATTGCTGTGATAAAACTAAAGGTTTTAAAAATTAAAGTACTTATTCATGAGCTGCTATTATTAAGTTCACTGTTCCTTTCCTTTACTAGGAAATAGCCTCTTGAGATGTCTTACCCTGTATTTTTTTTTTCAAAAGTGTCCTTGAAAAGTATATGCTCACTGCAGACAAACATTTACAAGTTGCAACTCGTGCTTTAATAGTGCAGATAAAAAAAATCCATAAAAACATATTACGTATATATTGACAACCTGGATAAGAATGTAAAGTCAGATCCAGGAACATGTATCTGCTGCTTTTGGCACTGAACAACCTCAATATTACACCTGTGCTGTCTAGATGAAAGATTGTCTAGGTATGAAAAGGACAAATACTAATGCTGAGGCTTTCATGCGGGGAGCTGAAGAGTCCATGTGAGAGTAAGGCTGAGTGCAAATACCTGCTCAGATGAGCTCTCCAAGGGCAGAGCACCAAAGGAAAACACCAAAACTGAGAGCTGTGGGAAATCCACCCTTGCAGGCTGTGTTATCAAGGTAGACAAGCATATTTTGTGAATGTCAATTTGCCTTACTTCAAGCCAGCGATCTGCTTCTCAAAATATTTTTTTTTCTTAAAATCTTTCATTAGTATCTATGACCACTATGGTTTTTTCTCAGTCAGATTTTCATGTCTAGATTTTTTTCAGCCACTGGAAGTCATGGCCAGAATAAAGCTACTGCTCCTTTTCAAGAGAGGAAAATAACTGAGAAGAAATTAGGGCACATTGAGTCCAGTGGCCACTTTTTTTTCTATCCTTGTAGGCTCCTGTGTAAAACTGCTCTTTTCTAAAAAAAAGAAGCTGCAGGAGGCCCACCTCTCACGTCTTTGAAGTCTAAAATTGAGATTCAGGTACCATTCCGAGCATAGATATGAGGATTGTATGTGTGCCACCTGATTTTATATACTTTATCAAAGGATAAATTAAGAATGTGGCTGGCCTGCCATCTCTTCCTTATCAGCAGAAGGGAGATTAGGTGCTCCAGAAGGTGAGTTGGACCTTGGCTAGCCGAATTGCCTTCTGGAAATGCCAGTGCTCTCTCCACTGGCTACAGGTGGACCCTAGACAGACAAGGTGCCTCAGCTGAATGGGTTCATGTGAGCTGAGGCTTCTGTTCAGCAAAATATGGGGATTTTCTCAGAATGGGTTTGCAATACTAAAGGACTATGCAAGTTAAATTTAACTCAAGTGGTTAACTTAAGGATTTTAGGATAGGCAAGTGTTTCAAAAAGGAGAGTGGGAAAAAGTGCTTTGTAGTGGTAAGTTTAGGATGTTGGCAGTTGGAGGAAGCTCAGATAGGAGTTATGGCAAAGACTGCTCTCCCTGTCTTTGGAGTACCCTTCTCAGACTAGACCTGCATTCTAAGGAGAAATGACTAAAAAAGCTCGCAGTGAGATTTTGCATGGAGAACGGCCCTGTGCCTGCTGAAGCTAATGTTTATGTTGCTGGCTTTGTGAGTTTGGCTGTAGGGTATGAAAGAAAGGAAGAGCTTTTATTGTCCGTGTGGAGGGAGAAAGAAGAGGATGAGATAGAACAGATTTACTTCTAACAAGAAAAGGGTGAGAAAGAATGGGAAATAATTTCCTCTCTGCTTGTTCATAAACCAAAACATTACTGGGAGTGTCTGCTTGTTTGAGTTCTCTGAAGGTCAATTTTACCCTGAAACCTTTGGCAATACTTTGAGGTATGAGATAGATACATTTTTAATCACTTGAAATTAAATACCTGGTAGCATGCTTCTTTTGTGAAATGAAGACAATAACAAACGACTGAGAGACAATTAACGACACAGCTCATACCATTTTGGCCAAATACATATACATATGTGTGTGTGTGTATGTTTTCATACATATATGTACAGCCTTCCAATACTGTACTAATTCAGAGTAACTGTCGTAATTAGGTCAAATTTTTTTTCTGAAGAATTCCTGCTTTCCTGAACATAACAAGAGTTTTTTCAGTCCCAATTTCTTAATCAGAGTTTTAATGCAGAAGCGTTGATGTTTTCTCTTGTTTATCAGTAGCGCCTATTCATTACAGGTATATGTTTTGGTTAGTGTATTGTGATGAACTGCTACTTCTGAAAAAAATTACTGCGACGAAAAAAAATTAGTTCATGTTTAGAAAGTAAATCTTTAGAAGGAAATGAACCAATACATACTAACCAAATTGTGAACACAGTAAAAAGAATATCTACTATCACGACAATCCAAAAAGAATAGATAATATTTAACAGATATGGATGGGCTAAGATAAAAAATATAAAACTGAATTTTGATCTTGTATTTTAAAAACATATCACTAATGGAATTCAGCTTTTGTCATTTTTTCATCAATTAAATTATACGAACAGTTCAACATAAATGTAAACTACAACTGAGTCAGCCTCAAGATAGAATATGGAAAAAATAGCCAGCTGAATGCCACGCTTTATTTCAGTACTGTGTTCTTCCTAATATCTCAAGTATGACTCCACTGCTAAAAAAATAGTTTTCAAATTTGACCCATCTCCAAGTCAAATTGCAGGTGATGAAATCAAGAGTGTCTTATTGTACATGAAATGTTTAATGTTTATATGACATTTCCCAGATTAAAAATATGAATTTTGGTACATCTGGATAGTACAGAAGGAGACAGGAACAGCTGCAAAAAATTTAAAATGTACTATGAGCCATAACTTTTTGTCCTGGACTTTTGAACTTTCTGTCTTTGGCCCTGACCTCTTCTTCCTGTGCATACTGGATAAACAACTGAAAAAAAAAAAAGCTACATGGATATGGGAACCATATTTGCATTTATAAGTTAAAATTACTATAAAAGAACTTTTCTTTATTCACAGAAAGAGTATTTTTAGTAAAAAAACAAAATCTTGAAATATAAGGATTACATTATGCAAAATGTCTTAAGACAATACTTTTAATGTAAATGGTTCTCTAATTTCGCTGTTCTCAGCGGGACAAATCATTGTATTATGTAGGTTTTAAAGTCGTCCTGGTTTCTCTGAGAAAAGTTATCCTTTTCTTTAAGTAGAAATTAACAAATTGCAATTTTTCATTAAAAAATCTCAGTAAGATACCATCAAAAATCTAAGTAAAAGAACAAATGTATTGAAAACATGTGAATGCTTGAATTACAAAGTTTACAGCTTTCAAAGAACACTGCTAAGTTTTCAGGTAATTTTTTAAAGGAGGTTCCAGAGGACACYTTTCAAATATCTCATGTACATTTAATGAAGCTTAACCATAATTTTGCATATATTAACAAGATCCTGTGTACAGCTGAAAAAACGTCAAACATGTCTACATTTCATCAGCCTACACATAAAACGTCTATGAATGACTGGAGCAACATGCACTACCTCACAAAAATGCTATATAAAGAAGGTACAAAATCTACAGGATCTAAAACAAAAARATACCTCTCTTTTGCAGGAATAAAAAAAAAATATATAAATAAGATTTTTTTATCAACATTTTACCTAAATACTTGTCAAATGAGCAAAATTAATGTTTCATATTCTGATAGAAGTACCAATTTTGAAAAAAAAAGTATAATACACTTCCAAACTGTATGTGGCTTGGTACACAAAATACTTCTGTGTATTTTCATGCAATAGCTGTCATTAGAACTCAAAATTTATCCAGACTTTCCTAATTGATAGCCAGAATACTTCCTTAGATTTATCAGAATACGATATTACAATGAATTTTGATGGATGGTCCTGTTGTACATGAAAAACAAAGTTTTTCTGTGAATCTTACAACTCTAGCATGAAATTCATCAAATGTATAGAGCTGATGTCCATGTTCTACTGCTGGATAAATAAATCCAGGGAATTTAAATGCAAACATCATCATTTAGTTCTATTTCCAAGTTATTAAATTTCTCACTGAAAGCACTAAAACACATTGTCTGGTGAAACTCTGAACCTTCTCATTCATTTCCTTTATACCTAATTTTCCCCAGTGTACCAAATTGTAAAATACTGTTTCATCAGGGAACACTTACTAATTTACCTATGCTTGGAAAAGCTCTGAAAGTGCTTGAACTTACTCAACCTGGATGAGTTTAATGCTAAGTATATTCTTTAGTGCTTTGCTGAATTTACAAAATTTGCTGAACTGGGCTTTAGCTTGGTAAATTAAATACATATATTATACAGCAGATTATTTCAACACAATACAGGTCATTAAATACTTTCCAAAATTAAGCAGCCTGGAGTAATACTAAAAATTACATTTTGGGATTTGATACCTTCCAGCCTGCTGAAATCGGCTGCAGTATTGAACAAAGACTAAGATTAAAGGTACAAGTAGTATGATAAGCAAATATATATGAATATGTATACACACCTATATCAATAGTGTTAGGAGAATCAATCAGTCTAGGATTCAAAATATCTTATATAAATGAGCCCAGCTAGTGATAGACGGGAGGCAATTTTCACTGTAAGGTGTACTTCTGTAAAGGGGAACAGCCAAACATATAATGAACAATACTGYGACTTGTCATTTTGGGGTCTACCAGGAGAGCAAGAATAAGGAAGAATCCATTGTCTCTTCTACAGTGGGAAACAAAAATTTCAACTATTTTTTTTCAAAATATCACACCTACACAGGAACAGGAAGAAAACTATAGCTTACTGATGAGTTAAAAACATAAAAAGAAACATGGACTATGGCAAAAAGGCAGATTTAGTGACTTTTACATTTTTGACTTGTTATTTGAGGCGGATAACCAGCTCTAACAATTAGAGGATGTGCAGAGACAGCTGCAGGGAAGTATTTCTTCTACATTTCCTTCCAGCCCATTCTGAAAGATTAAGGAGTGCCTGTGATATTAATTCCCTTTGACATCAACGGCTGATGACAACAGACCACAACGTGTGGGGGTGAAGCTTGCCATATGGTTTTCGACACAGTTGAAGCAGCTATTTTTGAAACTGGATACAACAGAAGTTTTACAATGTGACATATGGGATGGAAATGAGCTCTAGTCATGGTAGTAGTTCTCCCTCTTGGTCTAAACAAACTGATTATAGGCTACTTAGAAAATATGAACTGGTTAGCTGATCAAAGCAAGGGCAAGATGGTATCTGTTTTGCTGCTATTTTATTTAACTTTCATCAATGAAGAATAAAATAGACTAGCTTCTCGTTTGAACATTCCTACTGGAATCTTGAGTTTATAAAGGCACCTTGCTGATCACTTTTGCACTGTCCTCTGAATGCTGAGCAAATGCAGTTACGGTAACAACTGTACAGAGTTATTAATCAGGGTACGACTGGCTGATGGTCCCAGTGGCCCATGCTAGCAACTGGATTAGGAGAGGCTCTGTCTCCTTTGCTAATATATGTATGCATGTGTGTATTTTTTTTTATATTTATAAGTATATATGCATATACATATATATATATTTGGCAGCCACCAGCTTCCTTTGAATATGGATATTTTGCAAGGAGAAAAAGCAATTATAAAGTGAGATACTGAAAATACTGCCTGGAAACCTAACCGCTAGCAGTGGCCAGTGCCAGATAAATCAGGAACAAGCCTGAGGAAATCCAGAGTRGCAATTAATTAATCGATTCAGGGAGAAAATCCTTCTAATCCTTGTCAGAAATTGGCTCATACTTTGACATAAACAAATTTAGATCTTTAATATTTTTTTCAGCCTGAAAACTGATTTTTTGGGGGGGGTTACTTAAATGGTCAGTCCTTTCTTCCCAGCTGCCTAAGTAAATGGCATTTACATCAAGAAGTTATGTCTTATGTCAGAAACATTACCATTTAACTTCAGTGACTGTCCTGTTTTAGTAGATGGTAAACAACAGTTCTTTATTTTCTCTCCTCCAAGGCATTTCATCGTTTTGCACACATCTAGTAAGACCCTTCCTATCTGACCTCTTCTATAGAACCTTGTGCTTTTCAATATCTAAATATTTTTTGTCCTCTACAACTTGAAACCCTCTCCTGTGGTTGTTTTTTTTTTTTTTTAATACATTAATCAGAACTGTCTTTATTATTTCAAATGAAGATGACCGGTCTATTGAAYATTATTACCTTTTTTTTATTGCTATGTGAATTCTTTTTTGCAGTTACTGCTGCCTAATGCTAGGAATTTTCATTAAGATGTTGATAGCATTGTTAAGAGTATTTCTTTAAATGGTTCATTTTGACAAAGAAATATCACGTATGTACTGTACATGTTATTTCTTCCAATGAACTTTCATTGACATTGAATTTCTTTAGTCATTCCAGGGATCACTCATCTTGGTCACTTTGAACTTATTCCAAGAAGAAAAGGTTTTTTGGTTTTTTTTTTTAAGAATAAAGTAAAATACGGTTGTAATACATATCTAAAGAAAGAGGGCTATGCATTATAATGCTTCAGTGTAATGATATTCATTATAGATAGATGTATGTGAGTCACTGCCTAAGCATTTAAAGTCTTTAAAAGGGCATGCAAAAAAATACCCCTCAAAAAAGCACAGATATTTAGCATTGTTCAGTAATACAATAAATTATACAGCAACTTATCCTGCCAACGTATCTTAAAAAGCTACACAATGGACCTAGAACCAGTATCTGTAACGCAATCTGTAATTCCAAGATAAAGACTGAAAGCAGAGGAAAAATAAGCTCATTACTACAAACTTGTTTTCAGCACCCACTGCTTTTAAGATTATAATGGATTTGACTGCCTTTGGTATTAGTAATTTCCCAGATGAATCTGTGGGTGGAACAAAAAACGTGGAAATGAAGGGGTAGTCTAGGTTTAAGATATTCACTTCCACTTTGGATAATTTTTTGATTCAAGCTGTGCTATGCCTCAATTTTACTACTTTTAAAGTGTTTATTGACACAGTATGCTTTATCACTATTGAACTTCTACTTTTTGGTCCTGCAATATCCTCTTTCATTTCTTTTCCTAAAAATGAGACAGCTTTAGTGAAACTACTTACCAGGTTTACTTGATTCTCACTCTTGAATTCCATTCCTATCTATTGTCGCTGCAAAGGGTCTCTGTGTTCCGGGACACAGCACCCTTATTTGTGCACTCTTAGTGGTGGACCAATATCTATATTCCTTTACTGGCCACAGAGCTTCTGATGTCTGCCAAACTACATAAGGCTCACAATAGCAAGATCATTTAATCATGTTTTTCATCTTTTCATACGTATGGAATTATATGCTGTATCTCTCCAGCAATTCAAATACCATTAGTCTTAAATGAGTCAATGAGGCTATCAGTGACATATGATAGAAGAAAACTTATTTTCCCAGATTTTGATTTCATGAACTCTTTAAACTCTGAATATTTGACCCAATGTGAAAGAATGTGTAATCAGTAGATAAAGAGTATTTTATGTTGTTGGCATGTGGCAGACTTGATTTGCCACTTTAGAAATGAAAATTTCACAAAGAATCGCAGACTGGTTGAGGTTGGAAGGGACCTCTAGAGATCACCTAGTCCAACYCCCTGCTCCAGCAGGGACCCCCAGAGCACGGGGCACAGGGTGGCATCCAGGTGGGTTGGAAAGATCTCCAGAGACGGAGACTCCGCAGCCTCTCTGAGCAGCCTATTCCAGGACTGTGTCACCCTAACAGGAAAAAAGTTCTTCCTCACATGGACATGGAACTTCCTGTGTTTCAACTTGTTCCCATTACTACTTGTCTTATCACTGGCCAACATCAAGAGGAGTTTGGCCCCCTCCTCCCTACATTTTCACCTCACTGATCAGATCTCCTCTCAATCTTCCCCAGGCTAAACATGCCCAGCTCACTTAGTCTTTCCTCATACGACAGATGCTCCAGTCCCTTAACCATCTTCATTGCTCTATGCTGGACCCTATTTAGAAGCCCAGAACTCCACCCAATACTCCAGGTGCAGCCTCACCAGAGCTGAGCAGAGGGGCAGGACCCCTTCCTTCACCCTGCTGGCAACACTACTCCTGATGCAGCCAGGATCCCATTGGCCTTCTTGGCAACAAGGGCACATTACTGCCTCATGGGTAACTTGTTGTCAACCAGGACTCCCAAATCCCTTTCCACAGAGCTGCTTTCCAGGAGGTCAGCCCCTAATCTGTCCTCTTGCCTGGGGTTATTCCTGCCCAGGTGCAGGACCCTGCACTTGTCCCTGTGGGACCTCATAAGATTCCTCTCTGCCCAACTCTCCATCCTGTCCAAGTCCCTCTGAATGGAAGCCCAGCCCTCTGGAGTGTCGGACACTCCACCCAATTTGGTGTCACCTGCAAACTTGCTCAGGGAGCCCTCTGTGCCCTCGTCCAAGTCATTGATGAACAAGTTGAACTGCCCTGGTCCCAGCACTGACCCCTGGGGGACACCATTGGCCACAGGCCTCCCAACTAGACTTGGACTCCTTTATCACCACCATCTGAGCTCTGCCCTGCAGACAGTTCTTGATCCACCCCAATGTCAAATCATCCAATCCACACTTCCAGAGCTTCTCTACGAGGATGTTATGGGAGAGGGTGTGGAAAGCCTTGCTGTAGTCAAGGTAGACAACATCCACCGCTCCCATCGCCCAGCCAGCCAGTTATCCCATTGTAGAAGGCTATCAGGTTTGTCAAACATGGCTTCCGCTTGGTAAATCCCTGCTGACTAGTGACCACCTTCTTTACTTTCATGTGCCTAGAGAGGGTCTCTAGGACGAGCTGCTCCATCACCTCTCCAGGGACAAAGGTCAGGCTGACGGGCCTGTGGCTTCCTGTCTCCTCTCTTGCCCTTTTTGAAGACTAGAGTGATAGTGGCTTTCTTCCAGTCCTCCAGCACCTCCATGGCTCCTGACATTAACAGTAAATGTTAAAATTTACATTTGAACAGTAACATACCTCTCTGAAGACTGAACTACTAAGTTTCAAGTAGTAGAGATTATTTTACTCTTCGCTGTCCAACACCTTGGTGACATTTACAAGTGAAAACCTTTGGATCACTGTTCTGCTTATATTTCTAACAACCCTCAATAGCATCCTAGAATTAATTAGTACTCCTCTTCTTAGCATAAATACCTACCTCAGTGGTCTGAATAATTGCTAGGTCATATCCTAATATTTCAGTTAAATTGCTGTGTAGTTAAGTCACAGAGCACAGCATCACCCAAATATTTCATGATTTTTTTTTTTATTGTAATCAATCATTTGAGTTCTTTCTGGAGTTAAGAGATTATTAATCTAGGACTTCTGCTTTTCTAGGTTAAACTTTGTAAGTGAATTAGAAAGCAGATGATGTCAACAGTAAAAGATGTCAAAAAAGCCGTTATATTCTAAACTTGATAAACATTTTAAGTGTTTTAACTGAGAAAAGTCATGAAGGTCTATGGTTCCCTTCCTTCCTTCCAGACTGTTTTCATGAGCTGAATACTAATGAAAAATTCATTGAAACTCACTAACGAATCTGAAAACAATCTGATATTCTTTATGTAATAGTATCGTATAATGGGAAGTCAATCCACTTCACGAATCACATACTAAAATCATCACATAACCAAAAGGCACAAAACACATACCATTCTTTTTCCAGTGCTGAGAGAGCGCACAGTTTTTGGACTGTGTTAGGAGATGGCAGTTGCTTCCTAAGAATCCCCAGGCTGCTAACTGTGACAGGCACTGGCTGAATGGACAGTCAGTGCTCAGCCTGCCTTGGCCAGGTCAACTTTGCAGTTTTTTTGTGATTCACTTTCCATTTCCACTGAAGAATAATGTTATCCAGAAGTTCCTGGTTCAGCACATGAGGTTGCACCTTATGTTTGAATTGATCTGGGTATGTGAAGGCAAGGATGACTCCAGAAAAACTAGTTGGCCATAATACATGTCATCAATGTTTTCTATAAATTGAATTGAGATTCTAACCACTGCTGCATTAAGAATTGAGTCGGGAGTTTATGAACTCCCACACTGCCCCAAGAGAACTTAAAATGCCCCTTCAGTTGACAATATCACATCAGAAATGACAGATTAATCTATCCAGAAAAAGTTATATAGAAAAATGTAGATTTTTCATATATTTAGCCATAACAGGTAGTAGAAAGGAGGGAAAAGCTCTTGCAGTGCAGGAACATTTAATCTCTTTGGCAACTCCTACGTGCAAGATACCTTTCTTAAACCTGTATGTAAGAATATCTCTTGAAGCGTGGTAATCCTATAATAGAATTTGACCCAACTTCTATAAGGCTAGTGTGCAAGACTATTTAGCAAATTAGTTTAAAACAGACTGATTTAAGCTGTGGGAGTGCTACATTTAGAGAGTTAATTCCTGAACTTCTTAATAATTGTAGATTGTTGTTTTTAAGAATAACCTTATTTTTGAATATTGGGATTTTCTTGCATGCCTGGTTTTAAGATTACTGTAATGTAATCCACGCATTCCCCTATCCCCCAAATAACTGAACAACAATTAAACCATTCATTTACCTCCTTTTGGACTGATAATTTTCTCAAGGAAATGCAAAAATAGAAAAATGTGACATGGACAGATTGTTTGCCAACCTGCTGGGGCCGAAAGCAGCATTAGCAGAAAAACTGTGATGGAACAGATGTGATGAAAAGGATGACAAAAGAGCAGAGAGACTACTAAATGACAAAGCAACATCAGGACTAAGGATGCACTTCTGTGTCTTTAGTATAAGTGGGTGGGCACTGGTGTCTAGTGTATTTACCCTGCTGCTCTATCAAAACTTGCCACCAAGCAGTGTCTCCAGTGGGGTTTAGAAAGTGCTGTGAATTGTGTAGCCAGGATACTTATATGTACTAAAGGCTTCATTTTCTGTGTGATTGGAGTGAACCCCTAGTCTTGTGACTGAACCATTAGAAATGCAAAGTTCTGTGAAATAATGGTGATTTTTGCATTTTTTAAACACACAAACATAGCCTTTTCCCAGAGTTGGTAGCTCCCAAACACTGGGCCATTAGAAATATTTGTAATTATATCAAAAGTTGCTATATTGGAAAGTAATAAAACTTTTCTACCTACTTAGTTTAGTTTAATTTAATTTAATTTTTAATATTTAGTTTAATATAATTTAGTTTTATTTTATTCCTTCTACCACTTCATCTACCAGCTACTAGCCAGTAAGAACAAACTGTGACATGCTATTTCTTGGAAATATTAGATGGATTTTTTTCCTCAGCTTTTCTTACAGAAGATAACCGAAATATAACTAAATTTAACTAAAAATAATGAAAGTAAATGTACTTTGTTCATCTAATGGTGCCAGACAGGAAGTATCAAAGAATATTTCCTAGCTGAGGAGGAAATGAAAAAAGAAATATGATTTCTCATGAGACAGCCTGTGAGTTCTACCCTGAGCTACTTGGCTGCAGTATATGCGCAAAGTATGGAGGTTAAACAAGTATTCTGTGGTATAACCTGCCTGAACAGTTGCTGAACACTCAGGTTGGACAGTTAGGCACAGCTCTGGCTTCCTACAACTTTACCTATTATTAAAGTCCTTAGAGACTGGTACATGTGGAAATAAATGAAACCAAAACCATTAATTTCAAGATAAAAAATTAATGAAAATTAATGAAGAATATAATTTTGCCTAAAAGGTGTCAGAAGAAGGAAAGGCACAGAAGAAAGGAAAGGCAGGGCACTTGGGAGCATTGTAGGGACATTATCTGAATATGCAGGGAGGTGACTAAGGCTGAGAGAGCTGAGCCTCTTTAGCCTGGAGAAGAGAAGGCTGACGGAGGACCTCATCAGTGTATACAAGTACCTCAAGGGAGGGAGTGAGGAGGATGGGGCTGGCCTCTTCTCAGTGGTGGCCAGCGATAGAACTAGAGGAAATGGCTGCAAATTGAGGCACCAAAAGTTCCACAGGAAATTGTGAAAGAATTTCTTACCAGTGAGGGTGACAGAGCCCTGGAACAGGCTGCCCAGAAAGGTGGTGGAGTTTCCTCCTCTGGAGATCTTCAAAACCGCCTGGACACCACCCTGTGCCACATGGTCTAAGAGACCCTGCATGTGCAGGCGGGTTGGACTAGATGATCTCTAGAGGTCCCTTCCAACCTTAAGTATTCTGTGATTCTATGACATGGAAGTCAAGGCCCATTTGGAATTGCATATGTCAAGGGATGTCAAGGACAGTAAGAACGGCTCTTTTAAATATATCTGTAACAGCAGGAAGACTAGACAGAGTGTTGGTCTGCTGATGAATGGGGCAGGGGCCCTGGTGAGGAATGATACAGACAGGAAGGCAGAAACTCTGATACCTTAGGAGTCTTTACTCCTAAGGCCAGCCTTCAGTCCTAGACCCTAGAGACCATGGAGAAAATCTTGAGAAAGGAAGACATTCCTTTGGCTGATAAGGATTGGGATAAAGATCATTTAGGAAAACCTGACATCCACATGGGCCCTGAAGGGATACACCAATGATTGTTGAGGGAAATGGTAGGTATCATTGTCAGGCCACTTCAAGCATCTTTGAAAGGGTATGGWGAACTGGAGACATCTGAGGACTGGGAGTAGACCACCGTCACACCAATATGCCAAAAAGGCCGAGAAGGAGGAATTACAGGTCAGTCAGCCTCCTCTCAGTCCCTTGAAAGATGATGAACAGCTTTAAATACATGAAGAATTAGAAGGTGCTCAGGAGTAGCCAGCAAGGATTCACCTTGGGGTAATCATGCTTAACAAACCTGATAGCCTTCTGTTTTTGGAATAACTGACTGGGCAGCTGAGGAGGCATGGAGAGCACGGTAATTGAGAAGCATGGCTAACAGACTGGAGGGCTTTGCTGCCATTCAGAAAGACCTTGACAGGCTGCAGGGATGGGCAGAGAGGAACCTCCTCAAGTTCAACAAATGGAAGTGCAGAGTGCATAGAGAGGAATAAATCTATGTACAAGTACAGGCTGGGGCTGACCTGCCAGAAACAAGCAGCTCTGTAGTGAAGAACCCGGGGGCCCTGGTGGACAAGATCACAAGCCAACGATGTGCCCTTGTGGCCAAGAAGACCAGTGATATCCTGAGGTACATTAGGAAGAGCATTGCCAGCCTCTGTACTTGGCCATGGTGAGGTTGTGTATGGAGTAGTGTGTCCAGTTCTGATATTCCCAACAAAGAAAGAGACCTGGAGCTACTGAAACAAGTCCAGAGAAGGACCACAAAGATGATTAACAGASCAGAATGTCTCCCACATGAGGAAAGGCTGAAGGAGCTCAGGCTTTTCTTCTGGAGAAGACCGAGGGGAATCTCATCAACGTGTGTAAGTATCTGAAGAGAGGATATCATAGAATCACAGAATGGCTAGGGTTGGAAGGGACCTCTAGAGGTCATCTAGTCCAACCCCCCTGCACACGCAGGGTCYCCTAGAGCATGTGGCACAGGGTGGTGTCCAGGCGGGTTTGGAAGATCTCCAGAGAAGGAGACTCCACCACCTCTCTGGGCAGCCTGTTCCAGTGCTCTGTCACCCTCACTGGTAAGAAATTCTTCCTCAAGTTCCTGTGGAACTTTTGGTGCCTCAATTTGTGGCCGTTGCCCCTAGTTCTATTGCTGGCCACCACTGAGAAGAGGCCAGCCCCCTCCTCCTCACTCCCTGTCTTCAGATATTTATATATACATTAATCAGGTCCCCTCTCAGTCTTCTCTTCTCCAGGCTGAACAGGCCCAGCTCTCTCAGCCTTTCCTCATAGGGCAGATGTTCCAGACCCCTAATCATCTTTGTGGCCCTGCGCTGGACTCTGTCCAGCAGCTCCACATCCCTCCTGCACTGGGGAGCCCAGAAATGCACACAGGACTCGAGGTGCGGCCTCACCAGGGCTGAGTAGAGGGGCAGAATCACCTCCCTCGACCTGCTGGAGACGCTCTGCTTAATGCACCCCAGGATCCCATTGACCTTCTTGGCCACGAGGGCACACTGCTGCCTCATGGTCAACTTGTCGTCCACCATGACGCTCAGGTCCCTCTCTGCAGGGCCGCTCTCCAGGAGGTCGGTCGCCAGCCTGTAGTCATGTCTAGGGTTATTCCTCCCCAGGTGCAGGGACCCTACACTTGCCCTTGTTGAACTTCATGAGGTTACTCGCCGCCCTGTTGTCCAGTCTGTCCACGTCCCTCTGGATGGCAGCGCAGCCCTCAGGGCTGTCAGCTATTCCTCCCAGCTTGGTATCATCAGCAAACTTGCTGAGGGAGCACTCCATCCCTTCATCTAGGTCGTTAATGAATAAATTGAACAGGACCGGACCAAGGACTGACCCCTGGGGGACACCACTATCCACAGGCCTCCAGCTGGACTCGGCACTGCTGATTACCACTCTYTGGGCCCTGTCACTCAGCCAGTTCCTAATCCACCTCACTGTCCACCCATCTAACCCACTCTTCTGGAGCTTGCCCAGAAGGGAGGGACGTGTCAAAAGCCTTACTGAAGTCCCGATAGATCACATCCACTGCTCTGCCCTCATCTATCCATCTAGTCACCCCATCGTAGAAGGCTATCAGGTTATTCAAGCATGATCTCCCCTTGGTGAACCCATGCTGGATACTCCTGAGCACCTTCTTGTCCTTCATGTGCCTGGAAACAGCAGTCAGGATGACCTGCTCCATCACCTTCCCACCTGCTCACCGGCCTGTAGTTGCCCGGCTCCTCCTTCTTGCCTTTTTTGAAGACCGGGGTGACATTGGCTTTCCTCCAGTCCTCCGGCACTTCCCCCATTCTCCAGGACCTYTCAAAGATGATGGAGAGCGGCTTAGCTATGACATCCGCCAGCTCACRCAGCACTCTGGGGTGCATCCCATCGGGGCCCATGGATTTGTGGGTGTTGAGTTTCCTCAGGTGCTCTCTAACCAAGTCTTCCTCTACTCGGGGCAAGTCTTCCTCTCTCCAGTCCCTTCTCATTTCCCTAGTGTCAGGGACACTAAGGGGCTGCCTTTGAGAGCTGTCAGCTCTATCTGGGCTCTGTAGTTCCTGGGGACCAGCCCTAGCAGAGAAGACTGAGGCAAAGAAGGCATTTAGTAACTCTGCCTTCTCCACATCCTCCGTTACCAACGCACCCTCTCCATTCAGCAGCGGACTGACATTTTCTCTAATCTTCCTCTTGCTGCTGATGTATTTGTAGAAGCCCTTCCTGTTATCCTTGACACCCCTCGCTAGTTCTAATTCCAATAGGGCCTTGGCCTTCCTCGTCGCACWCCTGCATTCCCTGACAACATTCCTATATTGTTCCCACGTGGCCTGGCCCTTCTTCCACCTAACGTATGTTTTCTTCTTCTCATTAAGTTTCCCTAGCAGMTCCTTTCCCATCCAYACAGGTCTCTTGCCCCTCTTACTTGACTTTCTACTGGTCGGAATACACCKATCCTGGGCTTGGAGAAAGTGGAGCTTGAAGATAAGCCAGCTCTCCTGGACACCCTTTCCTTCTAGGACCATGGTCCAGGGGATTTCTCCAAGGAGCAACCTGAGGAGGTCAAAGTGGGCTCTCTTGAAGTYCAGGGCTGTAATCCTACTTCTTRCCCAGCTCCCTCCACGCAGGATCGTGAATTCCAACATCTCATGGTCACTACATCCAAGACTGCCCCCGACCCTCACGTTTCCCACTAGACCATCTCTGWTGGTTAGGGTCAGGTCTAGCAGYGCSCCYGCCCTTGTCGGCTCTTCAACCACCTGCATCARGAAGTTATCCGCAACACTCTGCAGGAACCTCCTGGACTGTCTGCTCCCAGCTGTGTGATCATCCCAGCAGACATCAGGGTGGTTAAAGTCCCCCACAAGGACCAGGGCCTGTGATCGCGAGGCTTCTTGTAGCTGCCTGTAGAAGGCCTCATCCACCTCCTCATCCTGGTCAGGAGGCCTGTAGTAAACTCCCACGACCGTGTCGCCCCTGTTGCCCTGCACTTTGATCCTCACCCACAGGCTCTCGACCCACGCTCCACCCTCCCCTACGCCAAGCTCCATACAYTCCAGCTGCTCTCTCACATAAAGAGCGA
Source organism: Eudromia elegans (assembly GCA_003342815.1). Lineage (NCBI taxonomy): Eukaryota > Metazoa > Chordata > Aves > Tinamiformes > Tinamidae > Eudromia > Eudromia elegans. Next base: position 69,978 of record PTEX01000329.1, read on the forward strand.
CTCCGCCGCCTCGCCTTCCTGGCCTGTCCCTCCTGAAGAGCCTAAAGCCCTCCATGGCCACGGCTCAGTCATGAGAGCTGTCCCACCACGTCTCAGTAATYGCAATGAGATCGTGGYCCTGCAATCGCACAAGCMTCTCCAATTCYTCTTGCTTATTCCCCATKCTGCGTGCGTTTGCATAGARGCATTTGAGTTGGGCTCCCAACKTGYCTCTYGTTCTAGCCGGGACAGCTGCAATTTGACTGTATGGGCCTTTGGAAGTCACCGTATTCTGCCGTTTAGCCTCCTCAGGCCTGGGGCCTCCTCCACAGGCAAGGGTGTTAGGCTGTTGCGAGTGGCACAACGGTCCACCGCCTGCCCTATCACCCGCCTCCCCGACAATGCCCCCCTGCCCGCTCAAATCTAGTTTAAAGCTCTCTCGATGAGCCCTGCCAGCTCACGACCCAGGACCCTCTTCCCCCTTTGAGAAAGCTGGATCCCGTTAGGTTCCAACATGCCTGGTGCTGTGTAAGTCCTCCTGTTMCCAAAAAAGCCAAAGTTGTGCTGCTGACACCAGCCCTGGAGCCACGTGTTGATGGCTCGTATCCTCCCGTTCCTCTCTATGTTGCTGGYGGCWCYAGGAAGAATGGAGGCAAATATAACCTGTGCCCCTGAGTTCCTGATCCTCTGCCCYAATTCCCTAAAGTCCCTTTTGATGGCTCTGAGGCTAYGCGTTGCCGCTTCTTCTCCACCCACCTGTAGGACCACCAAAGGATAGTAGTCYGTGGGTCGGACGAGAGTGGGAAGCCTCTTGGTTACATCCTTAACCCGGGCCCCAGGAAGGCAGCAGACTACTCTCTGGGGACAGTCACGTCTACATATTGGCCCCTCTGTGCCCTGAATTGAGGAGTCACCCACAACAATAACACCATACCACCATGGAGAATACTCCATTCAGCAGTGCCAAATAACAGGACAAGAGGCAATGGGAAAAAAAAAGAAACACAAAGTCATGTCTGAATCTATAGAAAAACTTCTTGAATGTGAAAGTAACAGAGCACTGGAACAGACTACTCAGAAAGGCGATGGAATATCCTTTCTTGAAGATACTCAAAAGTGGTTTGGACACAATCGTGGGTAACTTCCTCTAGATGATCCTGCTTCAACAGAGGGGTTGGACTAGATAATCTCTAGAGGTCCCTTCCAACTTCAACCGTTCTGTAATTCCGTTATATTCTCAAGGTATTCTTGATGTAACTTTGCACTGCAGTTGAAGGTAACCTACTCTATCTCTTCTTTGAACAATAATTTCTTCCTAATGCATGTAAACACAATCTGGTTTTCCAGGATATAAAAGCAGTAGGCCACTCTGGATGGTAAGTGACAATAAAGGTCCAAAATTACAAGGTACTCACAATGAATTTCATTTAGTCATATTTAGACCTTGGCAATGGTCTCTAAAGCCTGTGGGGCTTTGCTGGTCTCTACTAAAGAGATACGGGAACAAAGGCAGTTTCTTGGGTAATAAGACAACTAGAACTTTAAATATAAACCAGCCCCTTGAAACGTGATGTGGACAATTGCAAACTCAGGGCCAAGAGCAGCTACCAAAACACCAGAACAGCATCTTTCAACACTTTCTACTTCTGAATGAACATGAGATACAGCCTCCACCCCTGCCCCACTAAGTAATACAATAGTATATACTAGTATTATGCAGTAGTATAATATTAATAATTGAATTCTTTAGAAGTGGTTACATGAAATCTCTCTTGCAGGTCTGTCTCCAAATGTTTTGGAAATATTCTACTAATAACTAGATTCCTTTCAGAGGTAGTCTCCTGGTTAATAAAAGCAAAGCAGTGCAAGGAAGCATGTGTTAGGGCAGTCTTGTGAATACTGAATACACACAAACACACATCAAAAGCATGGAGACAACAAGCAAGGTCCCTGAAACAATTGCAAAGCTGCCACATCCGGCTGGCAGTAAAACGCTTTTAAAGGGCTTCAGTTCTCAACGCCTTAATCATGGGATTTGTTTGGCAGCCTTTCAGAAGTGTTGCTGCAATTACCTTTTTTTCTTGTAAGCTCAGATTAGTTTAATACAAATGCAGGTAAGTTGCCCCATGACCACACAGTATTTATTTAGGATTTCATCCAGATATCTGGGAACAGAAAGACAGTGTTATTTAATATGCTCATGTGGATGCACATCTATAACCTATATACATAGAGGACAAAATAGTAGGAGAATGGTAGCAGAATATCAATATTAGATATGCCTCTATTTCTTATTTAAGAATTAATAAAAAATGGAAGGAATATAGAAAGAAGAAAGGAAAGGAAGAAAAAGAAAGAAGAATCAAACCCCATGTTTGCTTGCAAAATGTGACATGAGAGTTCAACCAGGTTCTTGTAGGTAGCATGGCAATTACTGAAATCCCAACTGCATTTTGAAGATGCAGCAAATTTATGCAACTGATCAAGGATAATTTGAGAAATGGTGAAAGGAACCTGGCACAACTAGACTGCAGAGATAAGGCAAATCATTAGAAGAAAGACATCATCCTTTGAAAAACTGAAGTTGAGTCCAAATTAACACAAACAAACAAGCAAACAAAATTGAAACCATTCCGTAGGCATAAGATAGCTGTCCAAAAAGTCTGTGCAGAAAAGACAAAGAGTGAATAGGAAGTCACCCCCCACATGTATCATAAGCAGCAAGCCTGTCAGAGTCTGTAAGGCAAACAGTTGATAAGTGTATAAAAAGAGCACTCGGAGTAGATAAGGCTGTATCAGAGAGGCTAAACGAGTTCTTGGCATCTCTCTGCACTGTGGAAGAGGCAGGAGAGCGGTTCCTCTGCTGGAGCTGATCATGGCAGGGTATGAACAGGAGGGATCTGCCTGAACAGAAATAAGGCATCAGACACAACTGACACAACTGAAACTTGTGCCAAGCTCTAGAGGAGCTCAGGGAGGCAGCTGAAATACCAGATCTGACACGCAACATCTTAAAACCACCTTCATGCCTGAGTTCATAAATATGATACCAATTTTTACAGTACGTAAGGAGATCTGGGGATCTACAAGCAGGCTAGTCTGATGCTTATACTGGACCAACCCGCAGAAAATGTAATAAAGCATAGACTTGGTGGCCACATGGATAAACAAATTTCTGATGGGTGCCAGCAGAGCTTTTCTGCAGTGGGAGCACACTGGAGTTTTCTGACGGCATTTGTAAGCATGTAGATAAGATGGCTTAAATGATTTACATGGTTTTCCAAAATACTTCTGACAAGATCTTTTGCCAAAAGCTTTTAAGGCAACTAAGCAGCCATAAAATAAGAAAGTCTTTGCTTTGATAAATAGCTGATTTAAAAATAGGAAAGAAAGAAGGACAAAGCAGTCACTTCACATGATTATATTTATTAGATCAACAGGGGTGTCCCACAGCGAATCTGAAACCAGCCAGGTTCAGTCTACTCACAGATGACCAGAAAAGGGATGGGTGATAAACCATGACTGATCACATGACTGATAAAGGCTGATGCTGATGGTATTAAGTTATCTAACGCTAAGCACTGACTACGAAGACTTGCAATAGGACCTTAATTAAAAAAAAAAAAGTTAATGAAAAGGCAGGTGAAATGTAACGTATATAAGGGAAAAGCCATGCAAAAAAGTAATGTTAACCTCACTCACAAAATGATGGTCTCTGAGCTCCTCACTATTACCAAAGAAAGGGATCTCGGGATTATGCTGTTTTGTGAAAATGCCAGGTCAGCACTGCCCAGCAGCACAAAAGCAACAGAGACCATCATTAAAAATGTGACCAAAACCAAAGAGAATGAACAAAGAAGATTAGAGATGTGACAGAGAAGCTCATGGAAGAGAAAACCTCTTGCCCCATGACTGCAAAGGCCTTGAGGCTGGCAAAGTACTTGGAAGACCTGTCCTACACTTGCCCTGTTCTTAATGTCATCCCTGAAGAAGAGTGCCAACTCTTTCTTTCTGGCCACACTGCTGGGCACTGGACAAAATGGACCTTGGTGTGACTCCATAGAGGTTTCCCTTTTGCTCATGCCCTGGGTTCTGTGGGGCCTCCTAGCAAAACAGCCTAAAAATAAGTGCTGCTAGGTTTTGTTTGGCCCATTCCTCCACAATTCCTTACTGTGGGACCACAAGGATTTTATTCACCTCTCCACTTCCTCTGCCACAGTCTCGGTAGTAATTGCCTSTACTTTAATGAGTTCTCCAGGCACCTTCCCTCCACAGAGTGAGGAGTAGAGCTGGAACCACCACGTTTTCTGGGCTAGCTCACTGTCCATCTAGACTGTTGAGAAGACTTCTTAAGGGAGACAGAGGAAAAGGGCTCGTGAGGTAGGGCACGAGATCCCTCACATTAGACGGGTGGTGSGAGGGCCCCTGCACGGGCTGCCTCCCGCGCCCGGGGAGCGGGCACCCCGATGGGAGCGCGGGGCAGCGGCTGCCGCAGCGACCCCTCCCGGGTAGGCGCCGCGCAGCCCCCGGCCCCGCCGCGCTCCTCTCGCGAGAGCCGC
>PTEX01000329.1:74681-95378 GCA_003342815.1 Eudromia elegans
GCGCGGTGCCGGGCGCCGCCAGGCGCGTGCTGCTGCGGGGCGCGCTCAGGTGGAGGGGCGGCGGGCGCGCGCGTCGGCAGCCGCTTCCTGCGCGCTCGCGGGCGGCTCTCGCGGCCCGSCCGCTCCTCCCCGCGTGGCGCTGTCATAGCGGGAGGGGAGGGGACGGGAGGGAGGCGGCGCGCGGCAGGGAGGAAGCCGGAGCCGCAGCCGGCGCGGGCGGGAAGCGGCGGCGGGAGGGAGGGAGGCGGGGGGTCGCGGGGGCGGCGGCGGCATCGTCACCTGGCGCTGCGGCGGCGGGCGGGGCGCGCGGCGCCGTCTCCGGTGCGGGGCAGCCCCGGGCGCTGGTTGGCGGTTTAAAGCGGCGGAGCCGCCGCCGCGAGGGGGGTTCAGAGCAGCCGGCGCCGCCTGAGGAGGAGGAGGAGGAGACATGGAGGGGAAGCAGCTGCAGGCGCCGGGCTCTGCGGCCGCCGTGCCCGAGGAGCCGCGCCCGGAGGGCACGGATGCGGCGGCGAGCGATGCGCTGGGCAGACCGCTGGGTCCCACGCCGAGCCAGAGCCGCTTCCAGGTGGACCTGGTGGCCGAGGGCGCCGGGCGGCCGCCGGAGGCGCCCCTCAAGGCGGGCGGGGAGGGCGGCGCGGCCGGCAAGGGCAGCGAGGAAGCCAAGGGCCGCTTTCGCGTCAACTTCGTGGACCCGTCGGCCGGCGACGAGAGCCCCGGCGAGCCGGGCGGCGGCAGCTCGGAGGGCGGCAATGTCAGCTTCCAGAACGGCGGCGACACGGTGCTCAGCGAGGGCAGCCTGCACTCCGGCGGCCACCACCACTACTACTACGACACGCACACCAACACCTACTACCTGCGCACCTTCGGCCACAACACCATGGACGCCGTGCCGCGCATCGACCACTACCGCCACACGGCCGCCGAGCTGGGCGAGAAGCTCATCCGGCCCAGCCTGGCCGAGCTGCACGACGAGATCGACAAGGTGAGCGCCGCTCGCGGCGCGGCCGTTAGGCGGCCGTTAACGGCGCGCGCGGCCGCCCGTGCCGCGGCGCGTCCGCCGCACGCGTGCGCTCGGGGGGCGCCCCGCGGGAGCCGCGGGGCCGCGGAGCCGCGGGCCGCCCTGCTCGCGGGAGCAGGGGCGCTGCCTTCCCTTGTGTGTCTCGAAATAGCCGCTGTTTCTCATAGCTGCCTGAATGCCTCCCTGTGTCGCTCTTCCCCTGGCCGCCCCCCCGCTTGAGAGCTGCTTGTCTGCAGGGCAGGCGCTTTCTGCAGAACTGGCGGGGGTGGAGGGCTCCGCTGTGGGGCAGATAAGGGAGTTTTTCATCCCTGACCTGTGTAGCTTTCAGCAAATGGGGAGCTCCGGCACTGCAGGGAGTAGTAATAGGTTGCAGAAGGGAATGAAAATGTTTGAAAGAGATACGAAAGAAAGAAAGAGAGGGGGAAAAAAAGCTTTCGGTGGTGTTGAGATGTTTATCTCCTAACCATCTGAAAGGACACGCCGTCTCTCCCTCTGCCCCTCTAATGCTGAAGCAAATGGTCTTCCTGAGTGATGCTGGAGGCTCCACAGATAATCTAGGGCTCCTTCGTGCTAAGCAGTCTTGCCAGCGGCATCAGATAGCCCTGCCTGGGAGGGCTTTGTGATAAAGGCTTCACAATTTTTTTTTTTTTTTGAGTAATCGGTATGCTCTTGGAGATGAGATACAATGAAAGCCTATTTGCATTGTCTTTATTAGAAGACAAGCTTCTGCCGAACCTGGAATTAATTTGATGTAATTCTTAAATCCTATTAAAAGGGAAGCCAGATTAGGCTATCACAATGCTGTTTTCGTGTGGTCTGAATATTGCTTCTTGGTATTTGTCTGTAATCTAAGTACATATTTTAGTGGCTTTTCTGCAGGTTTAGGGAAAAAGGGGAACATGTGAGTTAAATTGAGTGAAGTTAAGAATATTCTTTTTCCAGAACTTTCATCTTAGCTTTCATTCTTTATATGTTTTCTTGTGGAATTCCACCTATGTTCTTAAACTTTTCCTGATTCTTGTAGTATCTTGCTGTGTTTGACATTAGTTTATGTAATGTGCGTCACTGGTAAGATTTTTTTATTATATATAATTTATGATGYAGTTACATAATTCTTAAGATTATATAGTAGCCACATACTGCTGCGAAGACGTAAGAAGAAAGCTGTACTTAATCTGTGGTGTGTGTATTTTTTATTTTTTATATTTTTTTATAAAGAGTGGAATCTGTGCCCTTCAAAGTCTCTAGTTTAAAGTCACTGGTTTGAATGGAGCTTTCCTGAACACATTTCTCTCCTGGTGCCCTCTATTCATCTCTTCCACTTCCCTCCCCCCACTTCCCAGATCTTTAAGGCAGTTCAGTACAGCTGAACTGATTTGTTATTCTTTTCACTCTTGAAGTATGTTTCTTGAAACTATGAAACATCATTTGTTTAGGCATAAGTCGTTTTTGATGTTGCGAGGATGTAGCTTTACAGCCTATCTAAGATTACATATCAGAATCATTACTAACTGACCATAGATTGCTGTTGCTTTTCAGATCCGCCTCCTAACAGCTGAATTCATTCTTTGGTCTGATTATGAGTTAATATTCAATGTGAGTGGCAAATTGCTGTTCTGTGCATAGGGTTAGACGGATTGTATATGAACTGTACAGAAATTCGCACAAAAAGCTATTCTTTCCTGGCCCCTGCCCATGGGTCTTCTGGTGAAAGGAGGAAGGGTGCAAGTCCTTAGATATTCTTTCCATAAACAGAACCTCACCTGAATTGTTAACCTGTTTATATTGTAGCAGTGAAGTGCTTTGTGACACCATTGACACATTTCAACACAGGATTTAAGAGTCTGAAACTACAGTTTCTAAAAGGTATGGTGTCTTCATATTTGTTAAAGAAAAAAAGCACATCAAGAAATTTTCTTGGTAAGTTATGGTATTGTAAGAGCTGTGAGTGGATATAATTTCTGGATCACTCTCAGAGCAGTTGCATTATAAGCACTTAAGTCAAATTACTATTTACTTTATTACTGATTATAAAAAATGTCATGTGCATAAACTTCAAAAGTTAAGTTCATGTTCTGCATAGGGAGTAACTTGGCTATTCTGCTTCACTTCCAAAGCAATTAGTGCAGTAGGAAACAATGAGACTTAATACCAAGAAGGGAAGCACTTTTTCCACTTCAGAATTGCAGGGGATTGTGTAAAATAATGTTGCAAACACATGCTTTAATAGAGGTGTGTCGTGCATAATAATACTTTTGAATACTTCTGCTTTTCTTGTTTTTGGACCATGAATGATACCACATCTGTGATCACACATCTTTTGCTTTCTGTCCAGAGACAGCTACCAGCTCTCTAATCAGGAAGGTGCTATGCTTTCGCTCCACTTCTCCGAACTTTCAGGGGATTTCTTGTTTCTGCTAATTACTGGACATGATCTCTAGTATTGAGCAGTATCTTGCCTATAGGATAGGATATTTTCCACATGTTTAACTTATGCAATCTTGATACATTAAGCTCCCTCTTTCAGCTAGGATTTTAGTATTAACTGGACTTGCACAGAATATGTGTCAAAGACTTAGGACAGCTAAATTGTTTAATTTCATGACTTAGCACTTCAAAATTGGCAGTTATTTTATGTCAAAACTGATCCAAAAGTCTGTTTGCTGACACTGTGCTTCATTACACTGAATTCAGCTATTTCWTCTTAGAATTAAAGTTTGCACTATTTCCTTTTCCTAAAGGGTAAATACATTTTGGGATTTGTTCCAATAATATTGACACTAGTGCCAATTAAAAGACAGAAAAATGTTTTTATTAGTTTTGTTTACAAGGTTCAGATGTCTGACTATTCTTATAATCTAGTTTCCTTACAGAAAAGCACTGTTGAGAGAGATAAACATATGTGTACACAAGGGCTACCTTGTGATAAATTTGTCTTTCTGTCATGGTAGAATAGATATTTAGTCACCTCAAGTGCTGTTTAGTCATTACAACAGTAACTTTTATAGCACTGGAGTTAAGGAATTGCTGTTGAAAGCAGTTGTGGAAACGTAGCCAGGGGCTGATCTGAAGCTGTAAACTGCATGAGTTGTATACTACTGAGCTTGATCTGCTATGGCACCTTTCAAGCAAGAGGACTTGCCTTTAGTTGTCATTGGTTGTAGAGAGCCAAGGTGAGCAATCTGTTGTTTATCCAGTTAATATGAATTAATTATCATTCTATTTAGAGAGATGATAGAGGGAATTTAGTGATACTGCTACAGTTGCTTATCTCATAGAAAAAAATGCATCTTTGCAGCAGTATGAGTCTTGAGGGGATTTACAGTTGAGAATGATTATTGGTGAAGAAGTTGAATGACAACTGCATATCCTGTGTTGTAGAATTCTGTTGCAGCTGTAACAGAGTCTTTCCTTGTGATGGGGAAACTGCTTTCAGACGTCAGGAAGATTAAGAGCCTAGCTTTTTTTTCCTTTCTTGAGATCATCTTGCAGTTTAGGAATATTTGTTCTGCCTGGTCATTAAAATCCATAGTTAAGGTTATTATATGTAAAAGGAGCTTTAGCTGTACTTTGAAATCTGTCATTGTATCTTCCCAGATGTCACTCTGTCCCAGAAGTCTCAAAATAACTCTGATATTACAGACATAATGGTTATGCTATCTAGAAGGTAAATATTGGTAAGCATTGAGAGTTGGATAGTGTTTCAGTTATCTGCTATCATGAGTTATTTTATAGCATTTTTGATCTGGCATCACTTTAATTGGCATGGTCCTTTCTTGGAAGAGAAGGAACTCTGCATAGGTGAAGGGCTTTTACTAATATGTGTCTTTTGTTCCGTCTCTTACAGCTGCGGTAAGTAAATAGTATGTGAACCAAGCCCTCTGCTGGTAGTTCTGTTCATTAAATGTGTGATAAGTATTTAGTTGCTTCCCTTCACAGACTAAGAAGGCTGTGATCTTGGSAAAACCCCCATCTTCCCAAATAAATGATATTTTTAAAGACAATTGTGCACTGTTTTCTCCCACGAAGAAATCTATGCATCTGTTCTCTGATCTTGGAGACAGAAGCAGGAGAAGAGGCAACACTTCTGATAGTTTTTAGGCAGTATGCATTGACTTTGACTCAGGTWGGCTAATTATAGTTTCTTAAACAATCTTTCTGAATGTGACTTGTTCTTTCTTGAGCATATTTTTTGATATAGTAACTGTTAAGATATTGATATAAACCTTGTAAAGTTGCATTTAGCACTGCTTGTTGAAAAAGAGGTGTACGCTCTTGAAATTGGTAAATGACTGCTCAAATCATTAATGCTTAAATATTTTAAACTAGTTCCTTCCCTTCCCCCTGTTAAATGAAGGCTGAGGCTCTCCAATAGCAGATTGAGCAAGATATTAAAAGACTTCAATCTTATTTGTTGGCAAGAAGATTCTTAGTTCTTGAGTTAACATAACCTCTCCCTTGTTTATAATTTAAAAGAATATTTGAATTTTCTTTCTGAACTTCATCTTACTAAAATCAAACAAGGCAAATTCTTCTAGTTTTGCTTTCTGTATTTCTGGACTTCCTAGAAACCTGTAGTTTTGTAGCTGTTTGTGTTAAAAACACTGATYCCCATGCATAGGTACCAGAGAAAGTTTAATTAGCATGGAAAATCCACATTGTGCTGTTATTACCTACATTTTCCTCACTCTATCTCTCCACTCTCTCTGCCCACTTTATTATTCTTATTTATTATGTTGATAGTGTACTGCTCTGTCTTTGTAGCTACCAGTCTTTCAGGGTTTGTGTTTTATAAGGTTAGTCTTTATTTTGTAATTGTAAACTGCATAATGAATTTCCTGATCTATGCTTTGTGAACATAGCTTCCAATCCAAAATGCCTGTGGAACAACAGAGTCCTTGAACTGCCTTCAGCAAACCATTAAYGCTGTTCACACAACTTTTTCTGTTTTATTTCAGAGAAGCTGGAGAGAACTGAATGGTCTGACAAGTTATAATTATACATGAGAGTGGTCTGCTGCTGAAAAGGTTCAACTCTTGTTCCCTCTTGGGCTAACATTTGTTTTTACACAATTTCAAGTAAAATATGGGAGCTGATCTGGTTTACAGAAAGCTAACAAACCCCAAAACTGCAGAAAGCTCCCACTGGATAAGCTGAGTCAGTTTTCTCATCCAATTCACTGCGCCCTGTAGGCACTAATGTCAGCAGAAGAGAATATCTGATAGTTTGCAGGCAGCAAAGGGTATGACTAGAGAAGGTGGGAATGCGCTTTTGGAGGAACCTAATTTCTAATAAACTCTCCCTGTATGCTGTCACTATTAGTAAGACTAGTTCAAGACTACAATCTGAAGGAACAGCAATAGTTTCACTCTAGTTTGAGAGATTTCTGTTTCAATGTAAGCTATTTCTGAATWTGTTAAAGAGGAAGGAGTTGTGGAATGAGTATTAATCTTCATTTCTACATTAGCTTTTCTTCTTATCTTAGTGTATCTGATTAGACCTCCTCTGATTCCCTTTACTGGAAGAAAATCTTGCAGGGAAGGACAATGCAAGATTAGTATCTTGCAGGAGTAATATGAATTGGTATACTCTCTTTTTTAACATCCTTCAAAACAATATTCAAGTAACATGGACAAACACAAATCAACCTTTTATCCCCTTTTCTTCAGAGACAGACAATAGCAGGAACAATATGCTCATCTGTTAACTTCTTGAAAAAATCTACCAGACTTAAAGGTGTTATACCTATCTTTCAGTACTTTGGTGGTTGTCCAACTTGAGCACATGGAACACATTTATTTGTCCAATTCAACATACTGATTAGGCTTCATAAACTTAGGGATTTTGACTGTGTATATAAACTAAGTAAGATACATTATCTGTGGCTGATAAATTTAGCTGACTTACGGTTCTGGCAAGTAACAAAATTCTTATCCAGTGTCAGTCTGAAGCCTTTTTAATAAGGAAGCTTCTCTTAAGTGTTTTTTTTTTCCCCAAGTGAACTTTTCAGAAAAAATAATATATTGTATTATACAGGATTCTGAATTCAAAGAAAATAGCAGCATCTGCAGCTGTAGAGAAAATCAGTACCACGTTAGTGTTTCAACATACTCTAATGGTCTGCAAGATACAGAAACCTAAATGTAACCTGGTAGGATTCTTATGAGGTGGAAGCATTTTGTGAGCTTTGGCTTTGAATGTAATGTTACGCCAGTGTGAGTGGTGAGCTTTGTAAATATACCAGCTTGGTGGCTGCTCAGGCTACTCTGCATTTGGCTGTACTTACTACTACTATCTACTACTCCACCTCGTTTTTTAAAAAAAAATACTTCTGTTGTAAGACTGTGGTTTAAATGTGGTTTTTACAAACTTATTGTGTTTAGAAATAGAATTTTGATTAGAAAATGATGTGTTAATTAGGTTATTCGTGCTGTATGATTGCCCTCCCCCATCAACTCCTGAATGGGCAACACATAATACTCTGTTTTATATAAACCAGTGAAAGCTGTAAGGTGTTAAAAGCAAGAAATCTTAACATTATCATTTTTGATTTTTTGGGGTGGTGGTGGTGATGTAGGAGACTTGGAAATTCTCTGTATTGAAAATGAGATTTCAGCAAGACAAACAGGAATTGTTTGCTTTATTTACAGAACGTTGTATCTCTGATTTATACTTAAATATGCAAAACTGCAGTGCAGATGCCTTGCTAATAGGGTTTGATTCAGTTCTTTAGCAATTAGATGCAACATCTGCTTTATTCTGGAGAACAAAAAACTTCTGAAACAGTTAAAAGCTCTTTAGCTGTTGGATGTATTAACCTTATGTTTTTCAGATAATCAAATTTAATCTACCTGTGTTCATAACTGTATCTGTGTTTGGAGAAGAGTGATTTCTCTTTTCATCTCAATGGATGTCCAAAGCAATATGACAATTGAGATGTAGTGATGAACAATTAATTTGGTTATCATTAACAGTACAGTGATTCTTGTGAAAGGAATCTTTTTTTCCCCTGTGCTTAAGAAACCAGTAGTCTAGATCTCGGGAGGGCAAGGAGTTGAAACCCCAAGCTCGCATTCCTCACTAGACAGTCCTGATTCTGTACTGTAGAGACTTGTATTGGTAGGATAAGATCTTGCTTAAATTGGAAAGGGCTTACTGTGTGCATATATATATATTTTATATATACATACACATACTTATTTATCTGTATGAATACATACACAAAACCAGGAATATTTATTAGACACAGCGATCCATCAGAGGCAGTCTATGGAAGCATTCTCAGTGTGAGGTACCATATGCGTATTTCCTCTTCTAATGTTGGACAGTTTAGTTGCACTTGCAATTTGCCATGCCTTGTTTTTTGTGAGTGGATGTTAATGATGCAGTTTCCTAATAGCTGAGGTAACTGGCAGCTTTTCCAGATACTTCATGACAAAGGACATGATCAAAAATAATTGAAAAATCTTCATATTATGTTAATCTTTCTTGTTGGAAAGAGCTGAATAGAATATTTTCAGGAGTGAGGAACATGAACAATGCTAAGTTATCATAGTGCAGCCRCACTGTACAGCTGCAGGTGCTGACTTCCCTTTTTGCACATGATTAACTTGCTTAGAGTATTTTTACCCTCCCATGACTAAAGAGGGGCATGTAATTGAGATGTGAGGATGAAGAGTGTGTTTTGTTTTTAAACCCTGTTGAAACAAATGATCTTATTCTCTAACTAATGGTTTTTAGTGTATGTGTGGAGAAAAAAAAAAATATTTAAAGTGCAGATGCAAGACCAGACTCTTGTGTACCCACAGAACTCTGTATTTTAAGGGATTAAAACCTTGTGATTGTATGCTAGGTACAAGCTTCTAAATCTTGCTGTCTGGACTGGAACACTCTCTCTTGTGACTTTCTCTCCCTAAATATGCTAGTCTTCCTCTGCTTATTAAAGCCAAAATCTAAAAATTTCTGAGTCTTGACTTATTATAAAGAAATTTAGGTTTGAATCTGAACTTTCTATGCTCTCGTTATAACTATTAGATGACATAGTGTTGACATTGTCTCTATTCTGAGATGTTAGGAAGCAATTTGCCTTGAAAGAGACTTTATTTTGATCAGATGCTTAGGTGTGTGTCTTTTTTTCTCCTTCCCCTCTCCAGTCAAACTTGGAATATACTGTAGTGTTCAAATGCTTGGATTACTTAATGTGAGGTGACTTAATGATTGTGGAGTATTGTTACGACTGCCATCTGCTGACCTAAATCTTTCCCTAGGAAGGTTTTTTCCTTAAATATCCAGCAAAATTTTTTTATTCAAATTATGTCCTAGAGGAAGGCAATAAATTAATTTCTATATCAAATTCATCAAGATCAGTCAAGCAGAAGATTATTTTTGTTTATACCACATGAAATGTGCTCACATATGGGCAGTTCTTGTTGCTTGTATTCCTTTTTCTTACGTGGATTGTACACCGGAGTAAAAGTCTGTTGCTTTGGTGTGGCCGATAAGCTATATTAGAGGTCACTCAATAAAATTGTATGCGTGGGAGACCTAAATGGTGATAAGACTAAGGAAGAAAGCTCCTATCTATCTCTTAGAAGTACACCATCATGCAATGAACGGTATACTCTTGGGCTGAAATTCAATGTGTAATTTTCTTGAGAAAGTCTTGCTAACCTGGCTAATACTTAAGTCTTCTGCTAGAAGTTGGAAGGAAGAAGGAAAAATGTTCCTAATAGAATTAAAAACAGATTTAAAAATTGAATATTGTAATAAACATCTATATAAGCACTGCTTAATGTTTCTCTGTCAAAAACTCCATTGGATTGCAAGACATGGAAATATGAGCTGAAGGCAGAGGCTAGTAGTTGGCTGATTCTTCAGTTGACAAGTTAATTATAACTGTAAGTTTTTATTCTGTCTCTCAAACTGTTCCAGTGTAACCAAAGCACTTGGCTTAAGATAAGTGTTCTGTGCTTGCTGCAATCTCTTCTAAAATCTCTGAAAGTGGAAGCCAAAGGCATTTGCTGCCACATTTTTAGTAAGTGATTGTAGAGAAGGTAATAACAGAGCACGTAGGTTTTGCTCCCTTGGCTGTAAACATGAAACACTGGTTACTAGTCTTAGTGAAAGAAAATATTTTCTAAGCTGTTTGTATTTGATTCAAGGAATGAAACCACTTCTGAGTGCTATTGAATAGGTTAGTAGACTTTTTCTAGGTTATGAGTGTAAAGATATTGGAACCAGAGTGCATAGTAGCAGTTTTCTGTATCCACTGCAGTGTGTTTCTCTTCATTTTAAGTGTATAGACGATGGAAATTATAAATTTGAGAAGGAAGTTTGCTGTAACTCATTCCTAGCTTAAAACTTAACAAGGAAATAGATACATGAATCGTTCATTGATTGCTTAATATATATGTATATATTAATCTGCAGTCAGTACCTGTGATTTAACACTACATATATCCAAAAGCTTTTATTTATTTTTCTAGTTTGAGAACCAGTATATAGTTCCATATATTGTTTGGAATTCTGTAAAACAATGCTTGCTTTGAAGGAATAGTACAATACTGAGGTCTGTTGGGTATGAACACATTATTTATTTTCTCCAAGCGCAGGATTGTGGCATTTCTAAAAGAAAGAAGTTGAGCAAGAGGGGCAGGACACCTGCATGGATGGTCAAGGTGCTGCTGGGTAAACTTTATGAGAAAAACACAACATATGTAGTATGAAAGAAGGGCCAGACTACCTGGGAAGAATATAGGAGCATTGTAAGAGAATGCAGGGATGCAATGAGGAAAGCCAAGACCTGTTTGGAATTAGGATTAGCAAGAGATGTCAGGGATAACAGGAAGGGCTTCTGTAAATACATCAGCAGCAAGAGGAAGACTTGCTGAAAGGGGAAAGTGTTAGTMCATTGCTGAATGGGGAGAATGTCTTGGTGGTAGAGGATGCGGAGAAGTCAGAGTTACTAAATGCGTTCTTTGCCTCAGTCTTCACTGCCAAGGCTGGTCCCCATGACCTACAGAGTCCAGATAAGAGAGAGGAAGACTTTCTGCTTGTCGAGGAGGATTGGGTTAGGGATTATACAGGCAAACTGGATGCCCGTAAATCCGTGGGCCGGGATGGCATGCTCCCAAGGGTGCTGAGGGAACTGACAGGGGTTGTTCCTCAGCTGCTCTCCATAATCTTCAAGGCATTGTGGAGAGCAGGGGAATTGTTAGAGGACTGGAAGAAACCAATGTCACTCCAGTCTACAAAAAGGGCAAGAGAGAGGAGCCAGGAAACCACAGGCCCATTGGCCCCGCCTCTGTCACATCCCAGAGTCCGTCTTTATGGACTTGGAGGCCTGTGGCCAGTGGTGTCTCCCAGGGGTCAGTGCTGGRACCAGGGCAGTTGAACTTGTTTTTCAGTGAGTTGGACGAGGGCACAGATGGCACCCTGAGCAAGTTTGCAGACGATACCAAACTGGGTGGAGTGTCTGACACTCCAGAGGGCTGGGCTGCCATCCAGAGGGACCTGGACAGGATGGAGAGTTGRGCAGAGAAGAATCTTATGAGGTCCCACAAGGACAAGTGCAGGGTCCTGCACCTGGGCAGGAGTAACCACAGGCACTGGGACAGAATAGGGACTGGACCTGCTGGAAAGCTGGTCCATGGAGAGGGATTTGGGAGTCCTGGCTGGCAACAAGTTACCCATGAGGCAGCAATGTGCCCTTGTTGCCAAGAAGGCCAATGGGATCCTGGCTGCATCAGGAGGAGCATTGCCAGCAGGTCAAGGGAGGGAATCCTGCTCCTCTGCTCAGCTCTAGTGAGGTTGCATCTGGAATGGGGTTGCACCTGCAGATCTGGGCTCCCCAGCACAAGAGCAACATGGAGATTCTAGAGAGTGTCCAGCATAGAGCAGTGAAGATGATTTAAGAGACTGGAGTATTTACTGTATTAGTTACTGTATTAGTTATTACCAAGTACCTGAGGGGAGAAAGTAGGGAGGAGGGAGCCAAAGTCTTCTCTGTGGTGGCCGAAGGGACAAGGGGTAATGGATGCAAGTTGAAACATGGGAAATTCCATTTCCACGCTGAGGAAGGACCTCTTTTTTTCTGTGAAGGTGATGGAGTTCTGGAACAGGCTGCCCAGAGAGGTTGTGGAATGTCTTTCTCTGGAGATCTTCCAAACCTGCCTGGATGCCACCATGTACCCTTTGCTCTGGGTGTCTCTGCTCGAGCCGGAGTGTTGCAGTAGATGATCTCTAGAGGTCCCTTCTAACCTCTACTGTTTTGTGTTTCTGTGATTTAGTGTAAGAGGTCTTGATTGTCAAGTTGTTAGGATTTCTGTTTCCAGAGTTCCTTGAAAGTGGATTTTTTTTTTTTTTTTTTTTTGGTAAATGTTAAAGAGCTGTTTGATTTGAGATCTTTTCTATATTTTTTTCTATACTTTCTATATGACTAGTGTTTTTTTCATTGGTAGTAATACTGATCACTGACGCTTCCATTTGAACTGCAGAAAAACCTACTGCATTGTATTTATGTTTGTTTCTTGAATTTGACAGCTTTACTAACCAAAGAATTTCCAAGAATTTGCAAACTGTTTTATACATTTGTGGAATTGCTCTTTTTGAGTAGCAATCTCTAAGTGAAGGCTAACTATGTTCAGTTGGGTGTTAATGTTATTAATAATATTATTAAATATCCTGCTTAATGTTATTATATATACTTAGCAGATTGTGTTATATCTGTAGATAATATGTAATTGGAGATCTAATTAAGATGTAAAAGTGATAACCTACTTCCAGTTTTAGGATCTCTTTTTCTCTAATTCGTTCCTCCTCAAAATGGGCGCTATAATGAAGAATGAGTAGTTGGGCTCAGTATATTTTTTTCTTTTTTTTAAACTGAGGAAAATTGTGGCAGAATGAGAGTTCTAGCAGACATGTCCTACAAAATGAACGTGAAATTCTCTAGTTGGAGAGCCATACTCATGTTATATTTAAGACATCGCAGTCTCTATCTGAGCAAGTATTATTGACTTCTGAGTGTCTTCTCCTTTTTTGTCATGGGTAAACCTCTCCTGAATTTTACAGCTACAGTAATGTATAAGTAATTAATCATGTTCTTAAGTGCTTTCAAAAACTTTTTTTTTTTAAATTCATTTCCTCTTACTTAATTCAAGAGGTTTGTATGAGCTAAATTTAAAACTTCTTTGGAACATAAGATTGGCTCTACCAAATGAGAGCAAAAATCTGTCTACCACAATGCGTGTCTCCAGTACTGGTTGCTGAGAGAACACTCTAAGCAAGGTGAGCATATAATGATTAATTATCCTAGCAATCTTCAATTTAAAGAATGTTCTTAATACCTTCTGGGTTTTGTTTTCTGTGGTGTGTGTTTTTTTTTTTTTTTTTTTCTCCTCCTTTTGTGTGTGTGTGTGAGGCGGAGGTGGGTTTTTTGTTTTCTTCACTTTGAACCCATGCAGTTTCTTAGCATCCACATAATTTATGGCAATTAGTTGCACAGCTTACCTCTAAGCTTTGTGGTAAAATTTCTCATGATGTGTTGAAACTGCTACCTGGAATCTTTGCTTGATGGTTTCAGCTTGTGTATTTAAACCCTGAATAAGCGTGGCCATTCTAATGCATGGTAGCCTCACCATCATCTCTGAAGAGGAGTGGTGAGGAATAACTAGAACTGCATGCAGTATTTAGAAGTTCAGACATAGTGCCCTTTTTTTTTCATGGCTTGTGCATTCTGGACCAATTGTCTGATTTTTATCTTCTGTTTCTGTCCAGCTAAAACAACTACTTCTGTTCTGACACAACTTGAGGAACAAGATCACAGTGGTATGGAATTTCTTTATGGTGGTTCAGAGAAGACCTCTTTCAAGAGTAGTGAGAGATGTAGACAGACTAAGAGTTTTTCCTTGTGATTGCTTCTACAGATATTGAGTTTCTWGGTGTAAATTTCCAGTCACTCTGTCGTGTGAGAACCTTCAGTGAGTTTTTTTTTTTTTTTTTTTACACCAGTGGGTTATTCCTTTTGTTTATTTATTTGATCAGTTTGGATATAATGAACTTTATTGTGCGGAAGTGCTTGTAATACATATTCCTGATCTTTGTTTAAAAGAACTCTGAATGGTTTCAAGTTGGGCAAAAAGCTGTGTTACGGGTTTGTTTGTTTTGTTAACAGTGGGCCTGGTAGGTAGCTTTGTTTTGGTGGCTGCTTACTTCAGGTAATTGGTGGGTTCCTTATGTTCTTGCTGTCTCTGGCTTGCTGGTCAGTAAGGAATATTAAGTGATCTGTCTGTTCCTGCTTCTCTGTCTTTTCCTTCAAAGCTGCTATTGTGTTTAGAAACTTTGAATCTGGTGCTATTTTGGCACTTTTTTTTTTTTTTAATTCTTGGACTTCCTTTTGGAAGTTCATTGCTAGGATATTTGATAAACTGTATGTAATAAGCAGTTTGTAGTACTTTTATTGTCGACCTGATAAATTGATAGTTCTCTCTTTGAGAAATTTTTGTTGTTATGTAATTAGATCTTACCAATGTAATGCATGTGCTTTTAAATTGATGTTACTAATATACATTTAAATTCTATACTTCAGACTTGGCCTTATATTGCAATTTAAACTTCTTTCCTATGCCCTCAAGAAAAATAGGTACACACAGGGACTTAGGGTAGCAAGCAGTGTTCAGCTCTGGGTCAATGCCATAGAGACCTCATGTCTATTGCTTAATGAGAGGTTTAACGACATGAGAAATATGGTCTTGATAACCATCCTGATGCCTGTTTGTAAGAAGAGTAGTGACCTTCCTTCTCTTGGAATAGCCATGGAGCTTTTCATAGTATTTTCTAAAGCTGGTTTTCTAAACCARATAATTTTCTTGAAACAAAAAAMCAAAACCCTAAAATTTGTTTTTCTAAAGCTAGTGTTCTGAAGTTTATCTAAAGTTGGGATTCTCCTAAAGAAAAAGAAGTCCTTTGGTAAAAGTTTGGCACTTTCCCACTAGAAACCTTAGAAGGTTAAATTTGAAAACAATTTGTGCATGTGGAAGAGCCTTTATGGTATTTATAGACAATGGCCACTGGAGAGGCAGAAAAAGAAAAGCCAAATGTTACTAGTCCATGTGATTCTTTGGCCTTCACATCTTTCATGAGTATTATGGGATCCTGAGGGGACTGGCTCAAGAAGTTACTTGCTACAAGCGACCAAATCAGTCGCAGTGAAGAAGACAGCATATTCAGGTATAACCTTTTCCTTAAAGTATGGAGCCACAAAAGTTATGCTGGGATAAAAAGAAATCTATAAATTTAAACTATTCTGACGATAGTGTGTGAGTGGGGACGAGGGGAAAGTCATGTAACTCCAGTCCTGTATGAGCATTTAATAGCCATCACTACTTTCCAGTGGATGTCATGTGCTTTACTTGAACCTTCTGTATTACTATATTTGAARAGAAATAAGAGCAAATGAGTTCATACAAGTTCGTTTTGGTACTACCTTGTGTAAGTCAACAAAATCGTAGTATGTTGCCTCTAAAATGGAAGCTAAATAAATTCACCACAAATAGGCATGCTGCATAATCTGCACAAATATTAAGTGTTTCAGAGCTGTCGGTAAATAGCAGCTCTTAGCTCAAGAAACATTTGCAGACAGCAGTATCTTGCAAGAGCATATGAATAATCTTTCTTTGGCTTAAAGCCTTTTCTAATCCACTTCTAATAAATGGAGAGGCTGTTCATAATTGGCACAAGTAACTTATTGTTGTACTTGTGAACCCATTTTGGAGATGAAATAATAGATTATATATACTTCTGAGTACTCTGTGTTACAGCAATAAAAGTTCCTGTGTAGGAGAATATAACTGTTTTAGCCTGAGTCCCTATTCACATGTTGTGGATTCCACCACACAATGAATGTCTCTTAAGCAATATGAGTGAACACTGAAACTTTCTATTGTCCTTAGGTTTTGAAAGTTTTTTTTAAGATAACAGAAGAGAATGTTTTATAATAAATGGCAATACCAGTAGGAGTGCTTCTGATCAGAAGTGCTAGAGCCTTCACTATTCTTTCTACTCCCCTTATACTCTCTCTTCAAATACAGTAACATGCTCTGTGATATCATAGTGTTATTTTAACTTGCTGTTCACGAAGATCTTGCTGTATATGCATTGCTATTCTTAGGGTAGTGCTAATGAGATATGAAGATCCAACTGTATGTGTATCGCCATTTTAAAGTAGTGCTAGTGAGGTTTATTTTCTGTTCAGTGTGTGACTTGAGTAAAAGCATTGTGTTTCTTCATAAGCATGAAAAGAACTACTTCTGCTTTATTTACAGCTGAGACCACAGTGGTGCTTTAGTCATGAAAGAGCAAAACCTGGAACCTTGCTCAGTAGAATTCTTTTAGTGCCCACACTTTGTAATATCTGTGTTCTCACTGGTGCTTTATTGGGCACCCACTAGCACTGGCAAACTGCAGTAACCTTCTGGCTATTAAGTTTTGCATGTACTTGAAAATACTTTCCCAATAAATATTGCATAGCGTAGAGAGACAAGTCCTACAAAATAAAACTCTCTTGTCTTTGTAGCATGCATAACTTGGAACTGATGTGGTAACTGATAACTCAGATCAGTAATGGTATGTTATTAACCTCACAGAATAGGACAGGCTGAGCTACAGATTTGGTTGCGTGTTTTATTAAAATCATAGCTTGTGTAAATGTGCAGATTCTATCTATATTGAGCCAGTCATATATACCCTGAGGTATATAAGTATTACACTACATTGTAGGATATTTCCAACCTTCTCTAACACCTGAATGTGCAGTAAGTTAGAAGTTTAAGCTTTTTCTTAGTACTGTGACTCAGTATTACAGCACCTAACTACTTTAGGTCACATATAGCATTTCAACACAGCAGGACATTAAGATACAGATTTCTGCTAGTCCTTCCCTGCTATTCCTCTAACTAGTCTTTTCAAAGAATAGTTTTACTGTTTCCTATTAGAAACATGACATTGTCTTTTGTAATACCAAATGATCTTACCTAATGTTGGCATTCGTCTTGGCCAAAGTATTAAAAACTGCTTAGATAACATAAACATGGCTGCTTTTATGCCAGATTTTGAAATTAAACTGGTTGTAAGTGTAGTGTACTGCTTTTGCATAGTAACACAAATGGCTTTTGCATGAAAGAATAATAATGCATGGTTTACACAATTGTGTGCTTGGTTGGAGATTATTGTCATTTTTGAAAATACATTTGTAAAAAAAGCTTTAGGATGTCATTGGTGTTCTGGGCCATGTTTGAGAGTATTCAAGGTGACCTTGGGATTCAGGCTGCTATAGATGCTAAGTTTAGCAATGTAGAGTACAATGGGAAAGTAAACTTTAGCATGGAAAGTTTAGAGAGCGAGCTTATATTGTAGACGCTGACAAATTTCACGTCCCATGTTAAATTTTTCCACGGTAGTACAGCATAGCATAGGAATGGAAGTGTATTACGTCAGAGGGAGTTCCCTGCTTTTGTTTTTGCAATTGGTTCTGCCTCGTTTGCTGAGACTTGTTGGAGCCCAAATAAAAGTGTGAAAGATTTTTCTATGTAGGGTTCAGTGATAGCAGAACTAGGCTTTTATACTCAGAGAAGTTTGTGTCTGGATTTTCTTTTCTGCAGATTAATTAGACTTCCTGTGGGAACTGGAAATATCCCTGTAGTGATGTGTTAGCACATCAGCTCTATCTGGTGATAGGGGAAGCTCAGAGAGAATTCTTCAGTTAGCAAAGCAAACAGATGAGCTGGTGGTAGTGAGAATATTGAGCTCTTCGATTCCCACAGCGGTGGGAGACTGTCTTGCTACCTTGTATTGCCTTAAAAAGTTCTTTTGCATGTGAAAAGTCAAGTATCAAAGAAAAGTTCTTCATTTTTAAAAGACCTGAGTTAAAGATTTTTGTTTACATCTCTATTTTATGTATTAACAAATATCCTCACTCTTTTTGGAGGAGGATGAGGGCAGAAGTGAGAGAAACTTTTGTTAAAAACTGGAGACAGCAGTACCCAATGAGGAAATCTGTCAAACCAAGTGATAATCAAGGCATCAAAATGTAAGAGTTCTGTTTAAGAAATCTGTCCTCCCACGTGGCAAGGAAAGCCCTCTGAAATGAAGGGTGATCAAGGATAGCAGAGCAATATATAGACTCATTCTTTCCTATTATGAGTGCCAGAATTGGTCAAGAAACTTGACTAGGTTTTCCATCTCGGTAGTTCTGGTTTAGTCAAACCAGAATAGGCCAGCAAGTGAATGACTTGTAGCTGTGTATATTATAGAAAAGTTAATTAATACTCCTTTCTTACACACAGATGCAAGATTTAATTCCTTGAAAAATCTTAAATGTAGCTGATCCTCAGTTCTTCTTTTGGTCCTCACAGTTTTACTCTAAATGGCTCATGTACCATTTCTTACTTGATTGGTTTCATATTTGGATATTTAGATATGAGCAATCCAGAAATAAACATATTCATCAGATCAAAGACTACGCAGAAAGCCAAGAAGTTACAGCCATTAGTTTTCTTCTACTGCAAAAGCTGCAGTTCAGCAGTTGGATACCATTCTGTTCCTCTCTTTCCTTCAGGGATAGATCTGTCTGCCGTTTAAGAAAGCTCTTTACTAATGGTGAACTGATCTGTAAACCCATGGTACCTAATGATGGAAAGCTCATGCCACGCAGGATCTCTACAGATCTTGCAGATATATTTGGTTTTGAGAATCGCATATTAAAGAACACGCATGAGAAGCACTGAAATGAATCTGTGCTAAACACCCTTGGATTGTGTTGATCTGATYTTTAATTTGCTTGTAGGTTTTACCTAGGATTGAGAGGGAATATGGATCGTACTGTTAAGTGTGAGTTTGGTAGGGTTTCCTCTGGGTTCTGTGTTGTTGGTGTGTACTTGCTACTAGTGTGTCAAGAGAAATAGGGGGAAGTTTAAAAAAAAAAAAAACCTTCTCTGTCAGGAAGCACCGTGTACTGTCAGCATGAGACACATTTCTCAGGTGTGAATTGGATCTAATGTATTTTGACTTGTTTATCCACCAGGTGTTTGGCCCTTTATCTTGTTGGAATTCAGCCTGTTTACCTAAGTGTTTCTTAAGACCCTGGGGATGTGAGCTACATTGCAAATACAGTTTGAACTGGTTTACTGAAAAGAATTTTTTGAATGGTAGTTGGGAGTCTCTTCAGGTGTATTCATTCTTAATATTTTTTGTCTTGGGAAACTGACATACTGTGTGTGTTTCTTGCAGACTTTTTATGTAGTAAGTGTAGGAAATACTTAACCAGCTTATTGAAAGTATTTAAGGGTTTGTTTGGCTTGGCAAAACAAAACTGCCTCTTGAAAAACATGCAACTTCTTTCTACCTTTTTTTTTTAATGCATGGCAGACAGTTAAAACTTCTGCATTGAAAAGCTGACAGTTGATTTGTAAATGAGTGCTGCAAGTTGGTCTTTGCCCTTATGACTGATGTTTTCTGTAGGTCATCTTCCCCTTCTTGAAAATGGAGAAGAAAAGAACATTTTGCACACTCTGTCTCTCTCTCTCCTCCAGCCTCACTTTCCTTTCTAGAATCATCATCTTACAATGAATAGTAGAACATTCTAAGGGAAGTGAATAATTTATTTCCAGGAAAAAAAAAAGATCGAATGACAGCCAGGTCTGGACTATGGGGAAAGTTGTTGCTGAAACCAATAATTTGTGGTAGAACAATGTACGCTTTCAGATTAAGAAATAAAACTGTGCTGTAACAGTCATTGAAATTTTGTAGCTTTTATAGAAAGAGACCAGATGTTTATTTCTTAGGGAAGATTCTTGCACATATTTATTGCTCTGCTGTCTATTTGAATTAAGCAGAACGTGTATATTGTCCTTGTTTGTATGGTGTAAGTTTCATGAGAACCATGGATAGTGTCATGTGCAAGGAACATAGGGGAAAGCCTTGGTGACTTCTGCCTTAATGTCCTTGTGCTTGTTTTCTCTGCAAGCACATATAAAATAGTCTTCCTTTTTCCTAGGAGCCGTTTGAAGATGGTTTTGCAAATGGAGAGGAAGGAACACCAGCTGGGGAAGCAGCTGCTACTTACACACCAGATAGCAAAGGGGTAGTCAAGTTTGGCTGGATAAAAGGTGTACTGGTAAGCTGATGTMTTGTTCTCTATCCTCATCAAGAAATACTGTCTTTTGAATGTCCTTATTTTTAGGGGAGGACAGAATTAACTCTGTTTACAGAAAAGACCACATGTTTGCAGTGTGTAAAGAAAAAAATCATCACACAGCCTTAGTAAGGGTCCTTTCTATTCTTGTATGGAAACTTTAGAAAAATTCTTCAAGGCTTCAAGTTCTAAAGGATTCATGGTATTCTTAGCTCATGTTTTAGAGTTTGGAGTTGCATAATTTCTAAAAAAGGGAATGAAAGACATTTTTACTGCATGAGAATACTAAGTGTCACAAGCACATGTAAATGTATTTACGTGTTCACATTAGATCAGTAAATTTTTATATCTAAGTGATTAAAAATTGTTTTTGGAGTTTTTTTGAGAAGCAAAATTTACTATGAGGAGAGTATCTGTATGTGGCAAAGTCTGACTTGGACTCAAGTCTTGTTGAACCTCTTAAAGCCAGTTGTTTGTGGGTTTTTGTTTG
>PTEX01000329.1:95388-139523 GCA_003342815.1 Eudromia elegans
TTTTTTTTTGTTGTTGTTGTTGTTTGTTTTTTAAATGTAGAATCTAACACTGAATGCCAGTGTAGTTGTGGTGGTTTAAAAGTTCTGGGATTCTGTGACTCTTTGGAGTAATGAAAATTTTTATAAGGGTGATATGGTGGATTTCATTGCAAGCACACATTAAATTTATTTTTGAAATTTTGGCAAACAGAAACAATACATACTATTCAAACCTATAATATATTATGGTGGAGGCTGCAAATATAACACTTGGTTGTCAACAGCTTTTAGCAACTGTCTTAATTACAATAAAGTCTTCTTGATTGTAATTATCTGGAAGGCAGTTTTTTCCTTTTCAATGGTTTTGAATTGCCCAAGTGAGTATTTCCTGTTTAGACTGCAGGTGTAAAACTAATGTATGTTTTCTTTTAGGTACGATGTATGTTAAATATTTGGGGTGTGATGCTCTTCATCAGACTATCGTGGATTGTAGGACAAGCTGGGATAGGTATGTGTTTTAAAGCTATATTTCTTTTATTTCATGACTTTTAAATTGTCCAGAARTGTTGACTTTGAACTTGCTGTGAAATAGGGGCAGAGAATGAACTTGGTGTTGTCAATATTTCAACTTTATCAAAATTTTAACCAGTGTGAATTACCTATGTGTTATCRTTTAGCTACATGTTATATATTATTTAAAACTGTTGTGCACTTATGTGTTTGCATTTGTGTTGCATTTTCTTTCCTGTGAGGGTAGCAGAACTCTGGAACAGGCTCCTCAGAGAGGTTGTGGAGTCTCCTTCTCTGGAAATCTTCCAAACCCACCTGGATGCCACGCTGTGCCACATGCTCTAGGGGTCCATGCTGGAGCAGGGGGGTTRGACCAGATGATTTCTAGTGTTCCCTTCCAACCTCAACCATTTTGTGATTCTGTGTAGGTCTTCAGTAGAGTTCAACTCCTTTAGGTCTCCATTTATTRAAATCTGGATATAGACAGTGTATTATAGGGAAAAAGAAATTCTGCAAAGGATTAGCTTAGCAGTGAAGTCTAAAAGAAATCTCCTGTAGGATGCAACTTTTACCCTGCTTTTTAAGGACAGAGTATGCAGTCTGTTTTGTTAGTATCCAGGAACATTCTTTTTTTTTACTCTGCTTTAGTACAACGACCTTTCAGTTTAACATGCAGGGCTGCATACAGCAAATTAAGTCAAACTTGCCAGAATAACTCTTTAAATGTCATTAATTTGGTGATTTGTATATTTTAATACTGCTGAATGTGTAATATTTTTTTTTCTTTTTCCTTTTTTCCTCTTCTCTTCTAAAAGGTCTATCTGTCCTAGTTATTGCAATGGCCACTGTTGTGACAACTATAACAGGACTATCTACTTCAGCAATAGCTACAAATGGATTTGTAAGAGGAGGTAAAGCTACTATTACAAATCTTTTATAGTCTTTTGTCATCACTCTGAAGTGTATGCTTTAAATATAGAGTTTCTAGTTTTTTCATCCCTATGTCTTTTAGCATGGGCAGTATCAGTGACAGTGTAGGTTAAAAATAYGGGAAAGTTGGTTTTCTGAGAAACAGTTTTCCTAGTTTTCCTAGTTTTCTTTAAGTAATTGTTACAAAAATGAAAAGCCAGCAGTCAGTCTGCCAATTTGATTTGATTAGCTTTTTCCTTTTTTAATTTTTGGAATAAAAGTATTTTCAGAAAGACTTGTCCAGGAATGAATATGGGCTTCATATTCTCCAGCATCTGCACTGGTTAGGGGATGTGCATGCTTGTATGTGTACCTRTCCTGAAAAAGATCTTAATTAGAAAGAAATGCATTTTATAATAGCATGAATTGGACTTTATATGAGAATGTAAAGAGGCATTTTATTTTTTTATTGTGAAGGTAGAATACATGTTTACAACATAAATCTTTCAGAGTGTCTTCAGTCTAATTATTTCCAAGTCTCCTGAGGATACTGATTTTTATGATTTACATCCTTTATCATCAGTTATCTACATAATAATTCTGTAAACGGCCAGTGTTTAAGATTCTGAGATTGCTTTGAGATACTGCAAAATAGTTGCCAGTAGAATCTGTGACAAAATTAAAACAGAAGCAATTAGGTACATTCTATGCATGTCTAAGCTGGTTGGTTAGGAATTAAGACAAAAMCGTATCAACAGAGCGAACAAACTCAACAGGGAAAGGTCAACTACGAGCCTTAGTTTTATGTCAAGACATGTTGCCGCCTTTAAAAATATTTGTGAAAAAATTTGGATGTCCACTTCTAAACAGCACATTAAGAATAGCATTGTGCAAAACTTGTGATTTTCCTGTACTTAATAGATACCTATTTTTGAATTATTTTTGTGCTGTATTGAAAGCTTTGAGATATCTAATAACAAGAATTAGGAAATGACTTCACAACTATTCCTATGAATTATTATCTGCTTTTTTTTAGGTATTGATAATTGTTTATGTTTTTTTAAATTTGCCTTGTTAGAAGTATGTCAAAGTTGGGTACCTGCAAACTTTCCACAGTAACTGTAATGCAGTGGAGTTAAGGGTTCCATGTTGCATTTTCTTTTAACCTTTCAATTAGTTATCTCAAAATGTGAAGCTGTTGGATTTTCCTGACTGCACAGGTCTTAGCCTTACATTGGAATGTGCCTWTTGCAACTTTCTACCCTTACCCTAAAGTTTTAGATATACAGTTTTCTCTTTGCCATATGCTATGTTTGAGGCCATACATTTTTTCAGGCTCAAAGTTAAAGAATTGATTCTAAAATGGTTGTCATGTGATGATTATGATGGTCTCATTGTAGTACAAAAAATTCCTTGGCAACAGAGTTTTAAGAAACAAGTCATAATAAGTTTGTGGTCCAAGGAGGTTTATTTCAGTGTCTTTTGCCAGTTTATTGAATTATACTTAATTAAAATGTGTAACAGTAAAATTATGCATAAGCACTTTGAATAGTTTGAATAGGAGACCTGGTAATACTCTCTTCTGTACTTTATAACCTTTTTTTAACCTTGAAATTATTGTATAACTGAATAATAGAATTTGATGTCTTAGGTGATAAATTACAGCTGTGTCTTTTCTAAGAAACCTGACATATATTCCTGAAACTTTGATGCATTTCATTGTACACCCGTAATAATACAAGCATAAATAGTGCCATACTTTTGTAAACTTAAAGTCTGTTGATTCGTGTCTAGTTCTTATCAATTCTTTCAGTCTTAAATAAGGTTTTCTCTCTTTTTCCCTTATTTTTTCTTTTTAGGAGGAGCATATTATTTAATTTCTAGAAGTTTGGGACCAGAATTTGGTGGTGCCATAGGCCTCATTTTTGCATTTGCCAATGCTGTTGCAGTAGCAATGTATGTCGTTGGTTTTGCAGAGACAGTTGTGGAGCTTCTCAAGGTAGATGGATTGATCACTCTTATTGAGCATAGGTTAAGACTGAGAATTGAGATTGAGTTGCTGAGAGCTGAGGCTATTGAAAACTAGTTTTCCTGCCTTGATTGAAGTTTAAAGACATAGAATGAGGTACAAGATGACAGTATTAATAAACTATTGTTGCAATTCATTGTTTCTGTTTTTTAATATATAAAACAGGTTTTCATCGGTGTCAGACTGAAGTTTCTGCCTCTGAAAGGATGAACTGCAAAATCTATAGTAGCATCCCAGATGGCAGTTGAAGCAGAGAGCTGAATAATAGATACATGATATGGAATCATGAGTCATTAAATTGAATTGTTATCAGTGATTGATTTTTTTTTTTTTTTTTTTTTTTTTTCCTGAGTCATAATAGCCTCCATTAAGCTCTTTAATTAAAGAAGTTTTGTTGCTAGGAATAATTCCTTAAGAGAAACACAGTAAAGTGGTATTTGCATTTTTTGACAGAAGAACCTATTAATCTCTATTTTAGATTAGAAGAATTCTGCAAAACATTAAAAGAAGTAGTAGGGAAGATCAAGTAAAATATATTTCTAAGTGTTAAGATGGTATCTATTGCCTTGCTAAGTAATTTAAATCTGTGGCTGCTGAAGGCAGACCGTTCTGTTTGGGGTGGGGTTATGAAGCAAAACGTTTTGTTTCCATTTTAAATGATTCAATGACTTTTAAAACAAGGCAAAACAAGTATCATTTTGTGCCCAGATAGGAGATATAAAATAAGCAAATTTGTGTTGGGTTAAAAGTTTTGGGTGGTGGTAGTAGAATTCTGCTTTGCATTAAGAGATAAAAGCACTTGCATTTACTTGGTTTTGTCTGCTTTTTCCTAGGAAAATGGAGCACTGATGATTGATGAAATGAATGACATCAGAATCATAGGAGCTATCACAGTAGTTATACTACTGGGTATTTCTGTTGCAGGAATGGAATGGGAAGCAAAAGTAAGAACTGTTACTGTTGTTATTTTATTAGGATTTATTATTATAATTGCTAAYATTTAAATTTTTTTTTAGTGGACTTAAGTAGAAATTTTACAGGATTAGGGGATGGAAGATAAATTCGTCACTTGGATCTATCTTAAAGGAGGAAAGAATCTCTAGAAAAATAATCTACAGAAATTATCTTTGGCATGTACTGCTAAGTTATATAATACCCTTCTGTAAAAAAAAATTCTCTGATGATCCTTCTGTAATTCCCACTTCCAGTAGTTTCTGTATGCACATGAGTTCAAATGGCACTGTGCTGCTTTATCTCTTTTTTTCTTTTTTTTGCTTTGAAGGAATTAAGTCACTACTAGAGAGCAACTGTGATTTAAAATCTCTAGAAATATCTTGCTTTTATTGTGCAGCATGAAGAGTTCCCAGTAGTAACTTGCACAGGAATATCCCCATTGTCCTAATGTGTCTCTGTCAAATATGAGCTGTGATATCACTGCCTCGCTTGTCACCTCCTCTTTATTAGGAAATGGGTAATTCTTTCAAACCTTGCTCAATGCAGTCATCAAGGCTGGTTGACTTTGTTTCTGCAATGTGGAGAAGACAGATAAGAGCTACAGTAAACAGCTGAACCTGTCCAGCAAGCATTTCCTGTGGGTTAAAAGGCAGGTTAGGATAGCCAAACACTTAACACTTTTTTCTTGATAATAATTGTCTATACAATATACTCCTATGCCTTTCCCATGACTTACATAATGCCTTGGAAAATGAGGTATGAGGACTCTATAATAATGCCTTTGGAGTAGGCTGGATTTCTAGGAAAGCTGCCTTTCCAGGAAAGGATGCTTCAAAAATAGCTTTGCAAAGTTCCAGTTATTTTACCACTTGCTCCTATTTTACCACTCAAGTYTTAGGAGCTCATTCTTTTTTAATGCCTTTACAATATAGGACTTTACAGTATAGGAAAACTCTTGGAGCTTTTTCATAGAGAAGCTTAGGTTCACTGCTGAATAAATCTGGCTGTGCCAGTTGCTCTGTAGTCATTTCGTGTTGAGTATCTCTGAGCTTTATGGAGACAGCAACTATGTGAATTCGGAACTTAGATGAATCCTTGCACCTGTTGCCTGTTCTGTTGTAGATTTAATAGTGGAGACATCTAGATAGGACAGACAAATTAATTTCGTTAGGTAGTCTTCTAACTCTGCTCTTTTATCTCTGCTGTATTTATCTCTGTACTACYCTGTTTTGCTTGCTGAGATTGTGAGCTGGCAATAGCAGTGCTTTTGTTTAATAGGTTCTGATCGTAGGCCTGAAAAAAACAAAGCAGTAGTTTTCTGTCCGACACAGACATTTGCGCTTGCAGGGAATAACTCAGAAGATTTTAGAGCAGGGTGTTACTTACTCAAATATAAAATCTAAAGCATCTTCAAACATCTTCTYGATGTCTGAAGCGTTCATTGACCACACTTTTGAGGTCCTGGATATAACTTATAGTACTGTTATATTTGTATGGTAGGATTTGTGACATTTTTAACAAATTCAAGCTTAAAATGTACTTAAAAGAAATTACAGGAAGACAAAGTAAAAAAGAAAAGCAATGTGTGTTAATGTTTCAACTTAATTTCCCAGGCAGTACTTGAGATGATGAGATTTGAAGAATGTAAACTAGTTCGCTGTATAAAATAACAAAAAAATGCTGTTTGTTTCCTGAGGTAATAAATCTTTTAGCAGGTGGGATGAAAGTGTATAACTAAGCATTATGATTGCAGTGTTTCTGTGTACTCCATTTTTTTCCATTTTGCTCAATTTTCTCAAATATTTTAGGATGCTTATGGAAAAAGTAATTCTTTTAACTGCATTTTCCATAGAGGAATCATTTGGGGAGAGTCATAGTAATAAAACTCATTTTTTTTAGAAAAGATGAATTTTCAAATTGTTCCATACCTTTTTTTTTTTTTTTTTTTTGAAAAGTCTGCTACTTGTTCTCTCTGGACTTCCTTTTTTATGGAAAAATAATATAATACCAGTCTTTTTAATTGAGTAAATATTTATATTTTGGAACATTCTGTTAGTATTATGACTCAGAGCTGTGAAAAACAATAGATGCTTCTGTCTAACTGTAACCATTTTATTTCAGGCACAGATAGTCTTACTGGTGATCCTTATTATYGCTATTGGTGATTTTGTCATAGGAACATTTATTCCTTTGGATAGTAAAAAGCCTAAAGGTTTCTTTGGTTATAAAGGTATGTTGGAACAGTTAATACTTTAACTAATATTTTTGCAAAGTAGAGGCATGATGTTGTAATTGAATGATATATCTAAGATAGCTTATAGTGTGTCCTGCTCAACTATAAAGATTGTTTTTCCTCATTCTTTCACACTCCTGGTTTTGATTCCTCAAGATTAAAGTTACTGGACTGAAAAATTGGTCCTGCTTGCTTAGGCAAATCTCTAAAATTGACTAAAAAAGGTCTCTTGCAATTATAGTAACCTTTTTTTAAAAAAAAGTTAGTGTTGCGTGCACTTAACCTAAAATAGCCTTTAAAAAAAGATACGTGGTTGACTGTTTTGAGTGGACATGATGARTTACAGCTTTCTCATCTTAAAATGGTCTCTGCATAGTTCTATGAGTAGGGCATACAGCCATTGTCTTGAGCTTTTTCATAGAGCTAGGTCAAATAGAATTAGCTAATATTATAGGTTTCATACAATTAGCACAGATCTAAATTAACAAATCTATCCTTACAGCTGAAATATTTGCAGAAAATTTTGGACCAGATTTCCGGAATGAAGAAACTTTCTTTTCTGTATTTGCTATTTTCTTCCCTGCTGCAACGGGCATACTTGCTGGTGCAAATATCTCAGGTGATCTTGCGGTAAGTAGTGGATTAGCAAATTCTGATTACAAGCACTGAGTGTATACTTGTATCATGACTGTCCATCAATTTTTYTTTCAGGATCCCCAGTCAGCCATACCTAAAGGGACGCTGTTGGCCATCTTAATTACTACATTGGTTTACATAGGAATTGCAGTATCTGTAGGTAAATCGTGTTTTTAACTCTATCCTTTCATATTCATTCTGAGTGAGTATTTTGATATAATTTATGTAATTCAATTTTTCTGTCATAAGATAGCAATTCAGAGCTAAGACTTCCTACTCTTCATCACTGGGGGAGATTCAGTTTTATGATGCTTTTATCTTTTCTAAAATGAGTAATACTTTTCTAAACTTAGTTACTATTGTACACTAAATACAACAATTAAAAGACACTGACTGCACTGGTTTTCTGAACTTTTGTGGATATTTGTGTTAGAGTTTTTGTATTTGGATTTTTTGGGTAGGATGATAATTGAATTAGAAAGTTGGATCTGCACTTAGCAAACAACTGTATTAACTGAAGATGACTGAAGCCATCTGTTTTAAAAGGAAGCAAATCAGGGGATGATCACACAGCTCTCTAGCAAGGATGCATAAGCAGGAATTTCCAGTGTAGGGAGGAAGCGCTGTATTATCTAATCAGCCCTCTTGCAGAAGTGTTGTCACACTCAGAAATATCTATATCCTTTTGAAAGGAAGAGAAGCAATCATAGACTGATTTTGAGGTCTTTTATACCTCTCTTCTCTGACTCTTTTCCCCACCATACAGTGGTTTGACTGTTCTATGTATAATTTGCCCTAAGCTTTGATGCTTTCTCAATCTGTTTTGCCACAGAGGGCACTCAGACTTTTCCCCCTTCCAAGAAGAATTCTACTCTAATAATTTCAAGAGCATAAGGTCATGTCTTGCCTTTTTCTTGTCCTTGATGGTAATGGTTTTATACATACCGTATGAGTGATGCATATACATATAATGAGTTTCTGGCAGAAGTAGTCTAAATTTTCTCATACAGAAAAACTTGCCTTGTCTTAGCTGTACTGTCCTTTGAAAGAGTTTTATAAGAGTACCATTGATCTTGCCACTAATGATACTTCCTTTCTAAAGATACCAATCTTGTTGGTCTCCCTCTGTATTGTAGCTTTGCCAAATAATTGCTCTCCAGTGGTTGTGCTCTGTGCAGGATAATGACCTGCTACATTAATCTTCTAATTAATWTAACTTAATTAGTTTGACCATGTAAGTCTCTGGACCAAATCTGAATGTTTTGAAGCTTGAACACACATGAGAGCGAAATGTTCATTAATATTAATTTCCTAGCGGAATATATTACTTAAACATAAACTTCGTTTTTCATATTGCAGAAGGAACACTTTGCAAAACCAGCCAAACATTAAATTGTTTCGTGAATAATATGCTGTGAATATGCTGTTCGACTTTTTTTTTCTATAATTTACCATCAGAAATTCAGTAATTAAAATACCAGATCTAGGTTAGATAGTTAGATTATTAGTTAGAGGTTATGAAATGAAAGGTAAGAAGTGAAAATTCAGCTTTTTTGAGGCAACGGATAAGAAAGTGGACTTTTATCCACATCTTATTTCCTTCTATCTGCCTTCGGTTTAGAGATGARCAATTTATAAAAACTGAAGGCATTACAGATGTTACCTAGTAGTAACATCTGAAGAGGACAAGAACAAATGCTGTATGCTCATTTTGTATGTGAAGGTGCTTACTTCCATATATAAAGAATGTGAGCACTGTGGTAACAAAGTTGTGTGTTTTAGATTATATCAATATTTACATGTTGTGCAGTAAGACATAGGCTTAAGAAATTGAGTAAAGGTGGCTTAGAAGCAGAAAATTGTGAGCCAGCTACCAGAATTAGAAAGTCTGTTTAAGTAGAATAGCACTTGTAAAGGCAGAGATAATGCACTTTGTGTTTTAGCAGAGGAAATGAAGCTGATGTGCAGATTGCAGGATTAAGATTGTRTAAACAACCTTTATTTTGTATACAGAACTTTTAGATTGTGTATTCCTAAGCAACTACACTGAAAACCAAAAAAGAGCAAACTTTTGAGTGGTATGAAGGCATACTTTCTCTATGCAAAGTAATAGGACTAATTACTGAGAGGCTTGTCATAGCCATTTGATGCATCAAGAGTCAAGAAGTCTTCTCAGTTGTACCCTAGGGCATTCAGGGCTCCCTGTTTGTGTGTACTTAGAGGGTTTACTATAAATGTTTCGTTAAACTTAGCAGAAGGTTGTGACATAGCAGAACTTCATTCGACTTTGACAGGAGCATGCTTTGCATGCCTTTAAGAATGTGAGCCTATTTTTATAGAAGGTTTCTGGCAACATTTTCTTTAAGAATCTCTAGGTCTTCTATCATAGAGAAAACATTTCTGAATTAGGGTTAAATGAAATATGTGAATTCTTTGACTTGCGAATGCAACCTGACCAAATGACTTCTATTCTGCATTCTTTTGTAGTAAGGATTAGCTTTGTTTATAGTACTATTGTTCTTTCCTGTCATATTTTGGCTCACACCTGGAGTGCAGTGTCCAGTTCTGCGTTCCCCAGTAMAAGAGGGATGTGGAGCAACTGGAGAGAGTCCAGCACAGGGCTATAAGGATGATGAAGGGGCCTGGAACAYCTGCCCTATGAGCAAAGTCTGAGAGAGCTGGGCCTCTCTCAGAAGAAAAGAAGGCTGAGAGGAGACTAAGTACTTCAAGGAAGGGAGTGAAGAGGATGATGCTGACCTCTCTTCAGTTGTGGCCACTGACAGGACTAGAGGAAATGGCCACAAACCGAAGCATCAAAAGTTCTATAGGAACTTAAGGAAAAATTTCTTAAYGGGAAGGRTGCCAGAAGCCTGGAACAGGCTGCCTAGAGAGGTTGTGGAGTCTCCTTCCCCGGAGATCTTCAAGGCTCACTTGGATGCAGTCCTGTGCTATGTRCTCTAGGTGACCCTGCCTGTGCAGGGGAGTTGAACTAGATGATCTTGACAGGTCCCTTCCAACCTTTATGATTCTGTGATTCTATGTGAAACTTGCTGAAATTCTACGATTGGAGCCTGATAAGCAAGGGGGGAGGGGAAAAAAAAAGTCTCCCTGCAAGGACTAGGTGTTATTCAAACGGTTATGAAGTTCTAAAAACCAAGAAAGAGTCTAAGTGTGGTAAATGTACTTAGGGACCCTTTTATCAAAGAAAAGGGCTTTWTTTTATATAGATAGTAGGCACTGTTGTTTCAGGATTTCMTACCTCTTCTAATATGCTTTTAATACATTCGTGTGCTCCTCTTTATTTGTGTTTTGTAGGTAAGTCCTTTAAGTCATAAACTGTACTGTGTTGTTCCTAGGATCTCCCTTTCACTTAAGTTCTGAAAAGGAAAAATTAAGGGAAATCTCTTAACTTCTACTCAACCATAGACTTCTCTGTTCTCTTCCTTAATATTTGTTTAGTTCTTGTTCCTTGAAATGTTGGATGGTGTTGAAGTACAAATTATCTAACACAATYATTAAACCTGGAGCTCCATCTCCTACAGTTCTCTTTTTTTTTAAAAAATAAAAGACTTTTTGAGGAAAGATTTGCAGATTTTTTGTAATCAAATGAGTTTGTTTTCAGAGGCTGAAATGCTGTGTCTTCACAATTTTACTGAACAGGAGAATTATAAAGTTATAAAAATAAATGAATTCAAGACAAGTTTTGAAGTAGTAGAACTTGATTTTTTTTWAAAAAAAGCATTAGGTATGGAACTTTTTTCACTAACAAATTGGTGTTTAGAATACAGTAGGCAAAACTAAAAATCATAAATTAGCTTCAAAAACGTATATGTCATTGCATAAATATATCACAACAAAACTGCTATCCTTTTAAGAAACTTGAAAAAACAATAAAACGAAGTGATGGTACATAATACTAGCCCTGAATAAAGGGCTGTTGGAAATTACTGATTCAAAAAATGAAAAAAGAGCTACATTTGTGCCATTAAGCTTTTGCCATTCTGTGTAGCTATAGCGTTCATTGGTACTAGAATTTTCCTTATTTACTAGACTCATTTTTGCTAAGGTTTATGCTGTTTTCATACAAGAAAGGAGATAGTTTCCTTGTCTGAATTTTTAATTCATAGTAAAAAGGTGCTTTAAAGTGAACTCTAATAAAAATATAAATGCCTCTTTTTCATAATGCTTTGTGAAAATCTGCTCAGTTAAACAGGGAATTGAGATTGTCAGATGTCTTAAATACAAGATCAGTCCGTTAATGCTTATTTTTATGATTGGATCAATCTTAGGTTCCTGTGTTGTTCGAGATGCCACAGGGAACATTAATAACACCATCATCAGTGAGCTGACAAATTGCACTACTGCAGCTTGTAAATTAAACTATGATTTCTCATCCTGTCAGAATGAATGTCACTATGGGCTGATGAACAATTTCCAGGTATGAAGTTTTCTCTTAATGTAATGTACTCTGTGTTTTTGTGTGCATTAATGAACTGCAGAAATATCATTGRCTAAAAATGCCGGTCTTTATAACTGTAAGGTTAATGTGGAGTAGTTAAATAATATGTTATAGTACATAGACGAAAGCCAGATTATTTTTTTAAAACTCTAGATATTTATGCATAGGTGATTTAAATATTAATTCTTCGCTTGAGTAAACTGCTTAGTTTGGGCGATGGATTGCAGCTTGCTCTATTTAGATATTTGAATGCCATCATTCACTGATGGGTTTAGAGGCTTTCATGGTTAAATTGTGAGTCGTAGAAGTTGTAGGTGGTTTCTTCCTGTAATTTGTTTACYAGCTGAATAAATTTATTAGAAAGTATGTTGACTTTTTGCAATTTGCTTACATTTATTATAATACCTTCAATGAAAAGGATTTTATGAGTTTTCCTGAAAACTGATTTTAAAAAAAGCAAAGAAACCTTCCAGATATGGTATTTCCTTGTCTTCCTTGGGTTTTTTTTTTTTCCCAGATAACTCAGATGTCCATAGACTATTAGTAACTTTGTGTGAAAGATGTTTTTTGTTTTGCATACAAAATGCTTTGGTGGAGATAAAACTGAAATGCACTAATGAGAAAAATGTCAGTTTTGGTAGCTTGTATGTTTTAATTAGAAAACTAAACATAGGTAAGGCTGCGAACCTGTCTGCAAAGCAGACTGGAAAAGTTTATTACAGTTTGTACATGCCAAAATAATGACCCAGTGCAGACCAGTCTATTACAGTAAAAAATATTTTCAGGAGTGGGATAGTTTGAATATGTGTATGATGTTACCTAAGACTTAGAAAATGTCTATACTGGAGATATTACAAAATTGCTGTTGCGTCAGCAATTATTTGGCAATGTCTGATCATTTTTCTCATTTAAAGCTTGAAGGATCACAGTACATCATAGAGTGCACACCTCAGAAGAGCATAAAACTAGCTTTCTCTGATTGTGTCCTTTTCCCTTAAGGCATATGATCAGTGAAGTYGCATATAAAAATTATTTTTTAAAAAGTCACTAATACTCTAGTTTCTTACCATTTGGTGCAAACAGTGTTGCTGCCTCCTGAAACTAGTTCTACTTCTCACTATCTGTAGAAGAATTAGTAGGCTCTGTGTGAGAARTTTCAAAGCGAAGATCTGCATGGAGAATTCATTCCCACAGCATTGCCTTTTTTGTTGAATTTTGAAAATCTGAGATCCCATAACATTTCTGGGCATTCTACTCCAGTRTTTAGCCACCTCCACCTTAATTTTTTTAAGATGCTGTGTAGTTGGACTTTTTCATGATTTAGCTTGCGCCCATTGCCTCTTAACTTTGCATCTGTGAGATGTACCTCAGTCTGACTTTTCATAAGACATGACAGTTAAATTGTTTGCATGAGAGCCTATCTACCTATAGAGAAATTGCAAGTTTCTTGAAGGGTTTTTTATACAAGTCACAGTCAATTTGTGATGGCATAAGGCTTGAGCATTTCAAGTCCTTCATACAAACAGAGCTTCTTTCTCTAGGATAAATAACTGAGGAGTAGTATTTCACAAACACAAACTGATATCTAAAATGAGATGACTATATCACTTTTCTTACAGATTATAAGGATATAGATTCTAAGGCTTAAAGTGCCAGCTGACTTGTATGCCTGCCGTGGTGAAAAAAAAGATGGTGTTTTGTCACTCCTTCGTGCTTTCTGCTTCATTAAGCTATTCTMGCAAAGAGCTGATTTGTGTTTTGTACTTAGGTCTTAGTTTGAGTGTTTTTGTGGAGCAGAACATGTAAGATTTATCTATGGAAAGCTAAGATAATGCTAAGAAATTCAAACCAAGAGCCATGCCTGAGGGGCTAAGCATCAGACTCTGGCATGGCAGGAGTCTTGCATAAGATGACTGTCTTTGGTTCCTGTCTCAGTCATGGCAAATGAACAGTTCCTGGCAGGTCTTGGACATTCCTCTGTTTAGTATTGTAAGGGCTATCTGCTGGTAGCAGAGTAATTTGAGGAACTTGTTTGGGCTGTGTGAGCATAAACCTAGAACTTTCCTGTTAATTATATTTGTGGGTAATTTAAGTGTAGAACTTGGTCATATTCCTATTTTGAAGCATATACAAAATGTTTTAACAAAACTTCGAGTGAAAGTCAAAAGGTGCACAAAATTATGTTTCAGAAGCATATAGAAGTTCTGTTGAAACACTGCAAAGGATGGAGGCTTTAATACATTTTAAATAGCTTGGGGATAGCATGGAGGTGTGGAGGAACACTTTGTCCATGTTCATTGTAAAATTTTTTTGTAAAATTTTTGTAAGATTATAAAGAAGCTCATTTTTTTTGTGTGGCTTTTTAAAAATGCTCCACAACAGCTCAACCAAATAACGAAATATCATATTTCGCTAGTTTCAGTTATCTGAGGTATTTGAAGTTTTGTTTAGAGAACTATCTAAACAGAAAATGTCAAACCAATGCAAGTTTCTTATCAGTGGTGACTTGGTATTTCCTGCTGCACCAGTGGTAGTAGAGATGGCTCCTGCTAAATGTCTGCTCTTCCAGTTCTGTCTGATACAAAGTTTCACAGTCCTGGCTGTCTGTACATGTGGGCCTCCTGGAGCTGGTTTTACTTTCAGTTTTAGAAGACGCTTCCTTTATTCATTTATTTATTTTTAATATTAGTAACCTAGATTGTAATCGAACACCTTCTAGATCAAGCAAATGCTGTCTGAATACACCTTGCTCAGAATTCTCTCAAGTTTATAGAACATATTTAATGTTCAGAAAGGAAGAACCAAATTCCAAGGAGCTGATGTGCATGTAGTGTAATGAAGGCCTTGAAATAACCGGATATTTTAAACGGAACAAGAGAAAAAAAAGGGGTAAAACTTGTAAATAGGAACCATCCAAAAGTCCTTTAAGGGAAGGTTGATCAAATTTTGTTGTGGGGGGTGGGGGGTGGGGAAATAATGTTGCTTCAAGAAAGAGTATTACCTTCTGAAAACTTTTTTTTTTTTATTCCTCACACATTTGTGTATACACCACTTATGCATTTTTCTTCTAGAAATATAATATAGGACTGTTACATATAGGCCCTTATATCTTTAACTTTTTCTTGAGTACAAGACTAGTTTACTACTGATCATAGGAGGAATAGCTTTAGTCCTACCTAACCAAATATGAAAATATTGGAAACAATGAGTTGATACAAGTGGAAAATTTAAAAATGTGTTAGCAGGTAAGTTTAATACTATGAAAACATTAATCATGATCTTCTGTGATGATACGTTTAACATATATCTAGTAGAGCATGCATATAGACACGTGTATTTCTGAGTTACATGAATAATTTTATGTCCTGCCTCACCCCCTTTCTTGTGAGCTG
This sequence comes from Eudromia elegans, assembly GCA_003342815.1. Taxonomy (NCBI): domain Eukaryota; kingdom Metazoa; phylum Chordata; class Aves; order Tinamiformes; family Tinamidae; genus Eudromia; species Eudromia elegans. The sequence continues at coordinate 110,490 of PTEX01000329.1, forward strand.
CAACTATGCTTCAGGAAATCCTGTTCTTCATTCCTCAGTCAATGAACAGTTACTTCCTCRCTCATGCCAGCAATAGAGAAAGGAACAGGAGGATTCAAGCCATCAACACGTGGCTCCRGAGCTGGTGGGATCACCACAGCTTTGGCATCTTTGGCAACACAAAGACTTAGATGGCACCGGGCACGATGGCGCCTAAAGGGATTCAGCTCTCTCTAAGCAGGGAAGAGGCTAAAGGGMAAATTGTGGTGACATCTAAATTCCCAGAGTCAAGTTGCAGCTGCCCCAGCTAAAATGGGAGGGATGTTGGGTGTTCAGCTCAAATACGTCTATGCAAATGCACGCAGCATGGGGAATAAACAAGAGGAATTAGAGATGCTCGTGCGATTGCAGGACCACGATCTCATTGCAATTACTGAGATGTGGTGGGACAGCTCTCATGACTGGGCCGTGGCCATGGAGGGCTTTAGGCTYTTCAGGAGGGACAGGCCAGRAAGGCGAGGYGGYGGAGTCGCYCTTTAYGTGAGAGAGCAGCTGGAGTGTATGGAGCTYGGCGTAGGGGAGGGTGGAGCGCAAGTCGAGAGCCTGTGGGTGAGGATCAAAGTGCAGGGCAACAGGGGYGACACGGTYGTGGGAGTTTATTACAGGCCTCCYGACCAGGATGAGGAGGTGGATGAGGCTTCCACAGGCAGCTGCAAGARGCYTCRYGRTCRCAGGYSCTGGYCSTTGTGGGGGACTTTAACCACCCKGATGTGTGCTGGGATGATCACACAGCTGGGAGCAGACAGTCCAGGAGGTTCCTGCAGAACATTGCAGATAACTTCCTGATGCAGGTGGTTGAAGWGCCGACAAGGGCGGGSRCGCTGCTAGACCTGATCCTAACCAACAGAGAWGGTCTAGTGGGAAAYGTGAGGGTCRGGGRCAGTCTTGGCTGCAGCAATCATGAGATGTTGGAATTCATGATCCTGCGTGGAGGAAGCTGGGCAATAAGTAGGATTGCTACCCTGGAATTCAAGAGAGCCAACTTTGACCTCCTCAGGGAGCTCCTTGGAGAAATCCCCTGGCCTCGAGTCCTAGAAGGAAAGGGTGTCCAGGAGAGCTGGCTTATMTTCAAGCGCTACTTTCTCCAAGCCCAGGATCGATGTATTCCTATCAGTAAGATGTCAAGTAAGAGGGGCAAGAGACCTGTGTGGATGGGAAAGGAGCTTCTGGGCAAACTCAATGAGAAGAAGAGAACATATGTAAGGTGGAAGAAGGGCCAGGCCACATGGGAGCAATATAGGAGTATTGTAAGAGAATGCAGGAATGTGACGAGGAAGGCCAAGGCCTGCTCGGAATTAGAACTAGTGAGAGATGTCAGGGATAASAGGAAGGGCTTCTACACATACATCAACAGCAAGAGGAAGACTAGGGAAAATGTTAGTCTGTGGCTGAATGGGGAGAGTGCCTTGGTGGCAGAGGATGTGGAGAAGGCAGAGTTACTAAATGCCTTTTTTGCCTCAGTCTTCTCTGCTAAGGCTGGGCCCTATGAACTACAGAGCCCAGGTAGGGCTGACAGCTCTCAAGGCCAGCCCGTTAGCWTCCCAGGCCCTAGGAAAAAGTTCAGGGACTGGAGAGAGGAAGACTTGCCCTAGATAGAGCAAGATTGGGTCAGAGAGCACCTGAGGAASCTCGACACTCACAAATCCATGGGCCCCGATGGGATGCACCCCAGAGTGCTGCATGAGCTGGCGGATGTCATAGCTAAGCCGCTCTCCATCATCTTTGAGAGGTCCTGGAGAATGGGGGAAGTGCCGGAGGACTGGAGGAAAGCCAATGTCACCCCGGTCTTCAAAAAAGGCAAGAAGGAGGAGCCAGGCAACTACAGAACGGTGAGCCTGACCTCTGTCCCTGGAAGCAGGTCAGATGGAGCAGGTCATCCTGGCTGCTGTCTCCAAGCACATGGAGGACAAGAAGGTRCTCAGGAATGACCTGAGTTCAGTCATGCTTGACTAACCTAATCACCTTCTATGATGGGGTGACTGGATGGATAGATGAGGGCAGAGCAGTGGATGTCATCAGCCTAGACTTTAGTAAGGCTTTTGACACTGTCCCTCACAACATCCTCTGAGGCAAGCTCCAGAAGTGTGGATTAGATGGATGGACAGTGAGGTGGATTAGGAATTGGGTGAATGACAGGGCTCAGAGGGTGGTGATCAGTGGTTCTGAGTCCAGTTGGAGGCCTGTGGTTAGTGGTGTCCCCCAGGGGTCAGTCCTTGGTCTGGTCTTGTTCAACTTATTCATTAATGACCTGGATGAAAGGATGGAGTGCTCCCTCAGCAAGTTTGCTGATGACACCAGACTGGGAGGAGTAGCTGATAGCCCTGAGGGCTCTGCTGCCATCCATAGGGACCTGGACGACTGGGCGTCGAGTAACCTCATGAAGTTCAACAAGGGCAAGTGTAGGGTCCTGCACCTGGGCAGGAATAACCCCAGACACCAGGACAGGCTGGGGACCGACCTCCTGGAGAGCAGCCCCGCAGAGAGGGACCTGGGCGTCATGGTGGATGAGAAGTTGACCATGAGGCAGCAGTGTGCCCTYGTGGCCAAGAAGGCCAATGGGATCCTGGGGTGCATTAAGCAGAGCGTCTCCAGCAGGTCGAGGGAGGTGATTCTGCCCCTCCCCTCAGCCCTGGTGAGGCTGCACCTCGAGTACTGTGTGCAGTTCTGGGCTTTGCAGTACAAGAGGAATGTGGAGCTGCTGTACAGAGTCCTGTGCAGGGCTATGAAGATGATTAGGGGCCTGGAACATCTGCCCTATGAGGAAAGGCTGAGAGAGCTGGGCCTGTTCAGCCTGGAGAAGAGAAGGCTGAGAGGGGACCTGATTAATGTATATAAATACCTCAAGAGAGAGAGTGAGGAGGAGGGTGCTGGCCTCTTCTCAGTGGTGGCCAGTGATAGACCTAGAGGAAATGGCCACAAAYTGAGGCACCAAAAGTTCCACAGGAACTTGAGGAAGAATTTCTTAACAGTGGGGGTGACAGAGGCCTGGAACAGGCTGCTCAGAGAGGTGGTGGAGTCTCCTTCTCTGGAGATCTTCCAAACTTCCTTGGACACCACCCTGTGCCGCATGCTCTAGGAGACCCTATGTGTGCAGGGGGGTTRGACTAGATGACCTCTAGAGGTCCCTTCCAACCTTAAGTGTTCTATGATTCTATGATCTTAGGCATGTGTAATGCTTTCTCTTTTTTAACTGAGGCATGCTTCAAGACTGACAGGAAACATAATGTAATATGGATTTTCATTTGGCTATTTGAGAGATAGTAGTATCCTTGGAAGTTGGAAGGGACCTTTAGAGATCATCTAGCCTTACTCCTGATGCAGCAGGCTCTTCCCCCCACCCCACCCCAGACTGTAAAAGGCCACATCTTGCTGCTAGCTTAGCCCTAGTTAGGATGAATAAAACTTGATCAGATGTTTATATAATGTCTCCTTAATGTTACCTAGTGAAATTATTTTGGACACTTGGATTTAACAAATTCAAGTGGCAGTGATTTACAAAGTAAATATTTTAGTGKTTTTTTTCTCTCCTGCAATTCCTATCCTGCTATTCAAAACTGAGAGGTATGTTTTTTAGTGGAAGTGATGCAGGATCTCATTCTGATACTCATGTTCTGCCTGGAAGGAATTATGATGGATCATCATAATCTAAATATGAAACTAAAATATCATCATTTCAAAATGTTACCAAGTCATTAAACACGGGTTGCTTTTTTGTTTCATAAAGAATAGTTAGTCTAACCATGGTTTTTGTATCATGATTCACTTGACACATGCAGAGCTTGATGCAGCTATGTGAGAAGATGGAACAGAAGATAAGTTTAAGAGTCTTTAGCCTGTATTGTCTTCAGACAGAAGCTACTTTTTAGCCTATTGAGTATTTATCACTTCCAGTCTASTGAAAGTTGTGTTTTTCATATCATTCCTTGGGGTTACAATGTCCTCCTAGGTTGATCTTGGCATAGGATGAAGGAGAGGGAGAATAGGAAGCAAATTTGTCCTGTCCTTGTGGTTTTGAAAGGGAAACAACTGTAACTTTGATAGAGATGATGAGAAGCAAATCTGTAGAAAGGCAGTAAACTTTTCCATAATGTGCTCAGACTCTCTTAGTTTTGTCACTTGAGCTTCCTCTGTTCCTCTTATCCAGTAGTAATATATGTAGTAACTTCAATATATAGTAACTTCAATTGCATTTTTTCATATATGACTTATTTCCCTATCCTCCTAAAAGCCCTTAGACTTCTGTGTTAGATCATTGGCCAGAGAATTACATGATCTGACTCTGTATTGCATGAAGAGTGGCTTTCTTGTGGTCTGAAACTAGTATCTGCTTGTCCTGCTTGAACTGTTTGCTAGTTCTCGCATTGGAAGAGGTATTGACATGAGTGCATGATGTTCAAACAGCTGTCAAGTGGAGGGTACAAGATATTATATTTTTCTGCTTGCTGGGTATTCACATATTATCCATATGAATAGTAACATACTGTTTTAAGTAAGATTTGTGTCTTGCTTTCAGGTAATGAGCATGGTATCAGGATTTGCACCGTTGATTTCTGCAGGTATTTTTTCAGCCACACTTTCTTCTGCGTTAGCATCTCTTGTGAGTGCACCCAAGATCTTCCAGGCAAGTATAGATCTTCTAAAGAATGGTTTAATTGGTTCATGAAAGTACTTTTAAAAGCTTAGATCTCATTTTTAATCTTGGGAGTTCTCTTTAGTTCAGTAAAACTTCTTATCCACAAATGATCATCAGAGCAAACTCTTTCCCAAAAGTTCCTCAAGAAGCCAAACATGAGACTCCTATTGCAGGATTCAAATGTAAATGTTGAGGCAGAGAATTAATATACTGTCAGACAAACTTTCTGCTTTCTGAGGAAACATTGCTTCATTTTTAAATCAACATGACCGTAAAACACCAGCAAAGTACAGTAGTAATAGTCAACCAGATACAGAAATGGAAAGCTTTTTGTCATTAATAGAAATTACTGAAGGATGGAGTATAGAAAATGCAAAATACAAGGACGATTTCAAATACAATTTATGCATCTTAGCTACAAGCTTTCTTTTAGGAAGATAATATACAGTGAAAGATAGCATTAATAAGCATTAAGATGCATTTTCAATAAAATATTAACCTGTGTGTGTTTGTTTTTCCTTAGGCTTTGTGCAAGGACAACATTTATCCAGGATTTCTAATGTTTGCAAAAGGCTATGGAAAGAATAACGAACCACTGAGAGGCTATATTCTGACATTTTTAATTGCTCTTGGATTCATATTAATTGGTTAGTTTCAAATTATAATAAATCTCTTTTTTTGTTCTTTAAAGATTCTATTTGTGACTTGATGACAGTGTACTTGAGRTCTAAGGTAGAATTGGCTTTTAAGTCTATATTTTACATTTGTTTAGTTTGAGAAGTATTTTCTCCTGTCTTCTAAATCTAACTCAGTCCAGAACTAGAATAAGTCTGAGTTGTAGCTGTAACATGTTTTTCCTAATAATTCCAAGTATCTATTTTTAGATACTAGCAGTCAATGAAAATACATCCTTAGCCTCAAGTAGAGGCTAACATCATATAACATATAATATATGATGTAAATGTCTAAAATAAATGCCCATATTTAAAAACTACAAATATATGATTACAGAATAATTAAAGAATTACAGAAATAATTGCAAATACCCTCTGTGAATAGCAGACTTACATGAACAAGCTTTTGAAACTGATGTTTAGTTAAGCTGCAAGCAGAAGAGATGATTGCTCTTTTTTTCTAAAGATAAAGGCTAGGCCAGGTAGTGATACATATCCTCTAGGTAAATGGCAGATTAATTGTACTGTGTCTACCCACTTGCTCTGTGCTCTACTGCTCTTACACTTTTTTTTCCTGCATTTACTCATTCATCCTTCCCCCATCCCTGTTTAAGGTAGGTAAAGCCATGCTGTCTCTGCAGCGTGCTACTTGAAAACTGAATTTGAATGAGCAAAAAATTTTGAACTCATATAGAACATTCCGTACTTTGGTCATGATTCTTCGTGTTTGTGGGTTATACAAATATAAACTTCTAATATCACACTAGTTCAAGGAAGAGAGCATCAGGTCTTGCATTGCACCTCTAAAGGGAGAGTATACTCATAACTTTAGAATAGAATACTGCAAGAATATCAGTGGTGTTAATTCAGCCTAAAAAAAAGGATAGATTGTTTTGTCAAATTGTCCATAGTAACTTTGTCTACTGTCTGCAATTATTATGCTTGACTGTGTTTAAATATTACTAGACTCTTACTGCATGCTGTTTAAGAAATTTTAGCTAGTTAGAAACATACTACTTTAATGCTCAGAGTGCTGATATTGAGGTGCTTCAGGATCCAGTGCACTGCTGTACTGTTTGATCAAGCCACAGAAGGGAAAAAAAATCTTTTGAATTATTCTGAATGTTACGTAATTGAATTATTTTGTAATAGTATGTAGCATACCAAAATGAGATGGATTCTATGTTTATGTATATATACGTATTTTTAACTTCCTGARTATTAGAAAATAAATAAAAATCAGTGATTATTAACTTTATAATTCCAATTGCTGTACACAAAGGGCAAACTTTTTTYCCTCAGAGAGAATCATGAAATAAGGTTGTTTTGTAGCATATTTTGATTTCAGACTCTGCAAAGCCATTTAATCATGTGTTTCATAACAGCTTTCTTTGATTTTGATTTTGCAGCTGAATTGAACGTCATTGCTCCAATTATCTCCAATTTCTTCTTGGCTTCATATGCCTTGATTAATTTCTCTGTATTCCATGCTTCTCTGGCAAAATCTCCAGGTAGGAACCACATTTGGGTTTACCACATTTGATAGTTTGATCTGCAGTTTCTAGATGCAAAAATATATATWTTTTTTCTGTGTAATTATTAAATGTCTACTTAATTTTTATGGTGCATGGAGTTAATATGGTATGTGCTTGGGTCCTCTGAAATTTTGAGGACCAGGCTATCCATGATTAGTAGTAGTTACTGATTTTTTTGTCATCTTTGCTGAGAGATCAAAAGATGATTCAGTTTTTTTCAGAAAGTCTCCAATAGAAATCTAGTCATAATATGCAATTGCTGTATCCTGTGATTAAGTACCTTTTAAGGCTTATCACTTGAGGAAATCTTTCCTGCTAATTCAGTATCAGGAGTTCAAGACCCTCCTTTTTCTCTTTAGTTTATCTTTTAAAGTGGGTAATCTCCCAGAAGAGAAGAAACTGAAGTTGCAGGTGATATTGCTATTTTTTATAGCCTTTTTGTGGTGTGCTAGTTAGAATAAAGGAATGAACCAAGTGAAGACAAATGAGGAACTGTCGTGAGTGAATGGATCTSTTGTCCATTCTACTGTGTCTTCATGCTGAGGTAATGCACCTAAAAGTTCCTACTGAATGGGTAGACATCCTGATCTTTTTGAATCATTTGCCTTATTTAGTTCCTACACAAGAGCTATTTGTCTAAAACAGTTGTTAATCTGATATATGATGATGGATGTTTGGTGTGCTTACCTGATCTTACATTAACCTGTGACAAATAAGGGTATAAAATAGTGGCAGTCCAGTGCTTTAGCCTACTCACATTTTGTTTGAAATGTCTGTCCTTTTTTCTTTTAATATAGTGAGAATCTCTAGCCATGCAATACTAGTAATATCTGGCTAACTGCTTCTAGTTGTATGTGTGTGAGAGACTTGCTGATAATCCATATCTAAAACCCTCTGAAAAACAAAGTCAACCATAATGCGAGCAGGCATGTTTTAATACACATACTGGTACAAGTATCTTCAAACTCTGCTTTGAGATTTTAGGAATGCAGATGTTTCTCGTCATTAAGAAAATGAATTTGGAATGTGTTGGAAAATCAAAGCAGAAATGTGTCAAAGTCTTTATTTTGTACATTGCTTGAACTGTCATATATAACCATGAAATACAGTGCAAAGCTCTGAGGAAGGAAAAAARGGACAGCTACAGCTTTGTTCTGCAGTAATGTAGTTATGTGTTCCTTTTCTCTTCCTTCCTATTCATATAAATTACATTTTGATTTAGGTTGGCGTCCTGCTTTCAAATACTATAATATGTGGATTTCTCTTGTTGGAGCAATTCTGTGCTGCATTGTGATGTTTGTTATTAATTGGTGGGCAGCACTTCTGACATATGTCATAGTCCTTGGACTCTACATATATGTCACTTACAAGAAACCAGGTATGTATGGAAACATCACTTGGTTTTGGTGGGGAAGGTAGAGTCATGACCTTTTGAAGAAACAGAGATCTTGAATATGTTTAGCTGGCTAGTTCAAACATCTATTTCTGGCTTTCCAGCTGTAGTGAGATGATGTTGCAAATATGTRTGTTCGCTGCCTCTGTTCCCTGCTCCCCACTACTAAAAAAGAAAAAAAATCAAGGTAAATGAAACATGTTTGTACTCAAATRCRAACAACTGAAGGAAAGACAGAGGAGAAAGATGCATATTAGAAAAGCTTATGCTGCAGTGCTGAAAGTACCAAAAAGTGTATATCGTTAGAGCAGAATTGACCCAAAAAGTGTTCCTTAGGTTGACAATAGGAAAAAGACAATATASTGGGCTATGCAGATTATGAAATATGTGGATAATAAATTCATTATTCTAACTAGCAAAAGAATAACATGTATGATAGCAGTTAGAGGGGATATTGGGAGYTTTCATTTCCTCATAAACCTAACTTAAAGGACCTGCTAAATCTAGTCTTTGTCCTCTTTTCATTAGTAGAATTCATTAAAATATTTGACTTCATTTCAGCATTTTTAAACTTCTTATCTCTTCTGCAACATAGAATGACTAAAGACCTTTTTTTTTTTCTTGTATATTAAATTTTTCTCTTAAGCTGCCACRTTCTTTGAAATATAGGAAGCTACTTGCCACCATTTTCTTTCTTAATTGTAAAATAGAAAACTGAAAATTATTTTTGAACACATCTTCATAATTATAATTGCTTATTTACTAGTAGGATTTGTTAACCAGTATTGTATGCAAAGATGTAGCTTAAATCTTGTGATTTTTCCAGTCTGTTCATTTTGTGATCATATAGCTTTGTATAAAACTTCTTTTATTTAAAATTTTGAAATTTCAAATCTTGTCACAGATGTGAATTGGGGATCCTCAACACAAGCCCTGACTTACTTGAATGCACTACAGCATTCTATTCGCCTCTCAGGAGTGGAAGATCATGTGAAAAACTTCAGGTAACAGTTATTCTGATACTGAMGATCATGTCTATTAAATTGCCCATTCACTTCCTATAGGTTGTAACTATTTTGAATTGCAGTATTCCTGGAGACCCTCCGAGATCTCTGTATTAGTGTCTTATTTCTGACTGTGAATGCATTTAGAAGCAGGTTTCTTGATGCATTTATGGCACTTTAGTTTGCATAATGGGTTGGTCCTGGGGCCTCTGAATGGGCCTTTTTGATAAAATTGAACTACAAGGCATGCTTCACACTGCTAATGGGCATTYGGACCATGTGATCAGTCCGGAAGAAGTCTAAAGTAAAATCCACGAGAAAGTATAATGTACTATTCAATACAGAGCTGTTTCACATTGGAGATACCGTCTGCACTCTATAGGCCAACAGGGTACACTAGCATTTTTCACACAATTGAAATCTCATTGTTTACAAGCAATTTATCTGTCAATAATTAGAAAAAACATGTTCTGACTTACAACTCATTTGTTGTTGCTTAGCTTTTTGTTGTTGCTTAGCTTATCAAGAGCGGGAATTTTCAAACTTTTTTYCAAACAATTGTGGTTCTGAAGCCTGGCATAAATATTTGATAACACCTAATGTTATCAGTGTTGCAACCTTACTGCTGTCTACTGGGAGTCTGTTTCAAGTTTTTGATAGAACTTTCTATCTATGACTTTCTGCTTGTGCTGATGTAGTCTATGAATGCTGTGCTGATAAGTTTGCATTTGGGATTGCATTGGAAGTACTCTTATTTTAGTTCTTTCATTTATGAAGCCAATATGGAGTTTTCTGTGTTGTAAACTTGTCTTAATTGTTTTCCAAAAAAGTTATAGACCTCCATGTAACCCAGTAAGAGTGGGAGTAAGAGTATTCATTTGTTATTCTTTTTAATGTGGCAGTAATTTCTTCTGTAGGGCAAAAAGTGTTTTGGATTTTAAAGGCACATCTTAAAACTAACTAGTTCTAGTATAGAAAGTGAACTGGAACTGTCATGTGAATTGAGAAAACACAAAAATCACAAGCTAATTTGCTAATCTTGTTTGGCTGGATACTTTAACTTCTAAAACTGATTAGAAAGTTGTTTAGAATCATTTGCAATGGTTTGGGTGTGACATTTGAGTGATAGTGATACAAAAGTATACAATTCCATTTTTTCTTTTTCATAGAGAATATGATAGAGAACAGCTAGAACATGAAAAAGAATGTGACCTGAAAGGAGTAAAACAATTCTTATTTAGTCTTGTATTTTATTGTGCTTCTTATTTTAAATGTGTAAATTGTCACCCTTTAGAGGGGTCAAGTTTGAGAATGATTAATCAAATCACTAGTACATTAAAAACTGGGGAAGATTACTCTTTTTCCTATTTAGACATTATGTAAGATTACATGAAGATACTATCTCTGCAGTGAGGATTATATTCTGATGTCTAGTATTTTGAAGATTGTGTGTATGTGTGTGTGTGAGAGAATGAGGGGCAGAGGAAGAAAATAGCTGAACAAAACTCCACAGGAAATGAATTCTAACCTTTTTCCTCTCAATTCACTGTTCCAGACCTCAGTGCTTAATTATGACAGGTGCTCCAAACTCGCGTCCCGCTTTGCTTCACATTGTCCATGCTTTTACCAAAAATGTGGGATTGATGATTTGTGGCCATGTGCATATGGTGAGTGTATCTCCCTTTTTATTTTAGAATAACCTTGGCTTTTTTTCCTTTTATTTTCCTTTTTTTTTTTTTTAAAGAACTGCCATTTTTAAATGCAGGAAGTATAAACATGGAAATATCCTGTGGAATCCACTCATGTAGGGGTCACCATCTTTCCTGTACTGCATCTTTAAGGAAGCTTTGAAAGTTAAAATGGAAGTTAACATAACTTTCAATATCTGCTTTGCATCGTTTTCACTCTAGTGTATAAACTGTTGTGCAAATGAGAGTTGTGTTGTAGGATATGTATAATATGTCTGGGAGAGGGTGCAACYTAACAGTATTAGTATCTTTGGTCATTGGTGTTAAATATCTAGGAAGTTTTATAGAAGTAAAGTTGGATTACAGTCTGCAGCTCTTCTGCCTTATGTCTTTCAGTCCCATGTACTTGTTCATACTTTGGACATAATAGTCAGAATGACTGACTGTGTGCAGTTGTTACCGCAAAATGATTACTGRTGAAACATGGCTTACCTCAAGAGTCAGTTCCACTTGTAGCCACACTGGATTTTTGTGGCTTGCTTGAAATTAATTCAAAACTATTTACGTAAACCTTTTCATTCTGTGATTCTATGATTCATTCTTCCCCACACACTAACACCTTGCTAACTTTTCTCCCTGTTTTTTGTCAGGATAAAAAATTTTTTTTTTTTGGTCCATTTTTCTGCATCAGTGCAACTTCAGCAGTCCTCTGCCTTTGAAAAGGGGGGAGGGGGGGGAAAGTCCCTTTAAACACAAGCTTTAAGCCCAAGTCCCTTTAAGCACGGGAACAGAGTACATCTGTAAAATTGTATGCGAGACTGGAGTATTTGGGAGAAGGAAGAAGTGAGGAAGCTTTAAGTAACTGTTCTTCGAAGTCATGCCATTATGAATTCAGTTTTGTTTTAGGGAGGATGTCATTCTGTGACCAGTTCCAAAGCTTAAGTTGGCTACAGAGTTTTGAACTGAGGCTTTCTGGGAGCTTATGCTAACAGTGGTCTGGATCTAAGTTAATGCTTTCATCTTTGGCAGCTTTCCCACAGCTGTTACCATTTGTAAGAACGGGACTTCTGTGTTCTTGATCATACTTCATCCTGTGTCCTGGATTTTGTTGTCCAGGAGGAGCCCAATAGTTCCTTCTAATAGAAATATTATAAAGAAAGTATGTAACAAGAAGATGAGGTAGTCTGGAACATCTGTTTTGTTTTGCKATAGATGAAATTGCTATAGGAGATCATAAAAAGATAAAATTATGTAAAAATAAGTACCAATGTAAAATTGTACTGAAAACTTCAGTAATTTGAAGGATTTTGGTAGGTATGTGGGAGCTACCAGCCCAGGGRAGAAAGATAATCAAATTACTGGTTTTAAAAGAAATGTAAGAGACTGGGGAATTCTAACGCTCCTTTCATGTTAAACAGGACACCGTGGTGGTTGTGCTGTCTGACAGTTGGTGCATTTGGTTCATCTAACCTTTATTTCACGAGCAATAATTTTGGATTAGCAATGCATATTGTGCTTTGTGTTTCTGCATCTTGCAATGAGTCTTAAGTTTTCTTAGAACTATGGTAAAGTTGCTACTGTGGCCAAGCTTCTCTGAAATAGAAGTATTACGTATGAATATTCATGCATATGAATCTGTATGAATTATGTATGAGTAGAAGGCCTATGTATGAAGGAAGACACTTGGTTTTAGTACTTGAAACAGCCTGAAACACTTCTGTAAAACCTAATATTGTCATCCTCTATCCATATATATTTAATTAAAAAATTATTTTCTTTTAAGATTGTGTTATTCTTTGGAGGACAAGTTTGTGACACCTGGTGGTGAGTTGGTTGTGATCTAGGACAAGGATGCTAGAACTTCAGGAATCCAGTCCTTAAAAATGAGAATCTAGTCCACTCTTTATTGCTATCACATTTTTTACTTTTTATTGGTGTTGGAAGYGCCTTTAATTTCCTTATTTTTTTTCTGGATAGAAGTGAGGAAGCTTATTTTGAAACTCTTCAACTCTGATTTGCATTCTAGCAGAAATAAGAACTTGGGCGTTGCTGCTGTTGATAATCATACTACTTGTTCCCATTTCTTTTTTATTTGCTAATTTTGAAAGGGGCCTCGGAGACAAGCCATGAAGGAACTGTCAACTGATTTGGCCAAATACCAGCGATGGCTTATTAAAAATAAGATGAAGGCTTTCTATGCACCAGTGCATGCGGAAGACTTGAGAGATGGAGGACAGTACCTAATGCAGGTAAACTTGTCTCCTTTCTTTAATAGAAGTAGTTTTTACAGTGGGTATGTTGAAGAATTTTCAATATTTTCATTTTGCAATTTTTCTGCATTTTAAAAAAAATTAAACCTATAAGTATTTAAGTAGTTTAGAGTTAGTAATACTTTTATGTTTTTTTAGGCTGCTGGTCTGGGTAGAATGAGGCCTAATACCCTTGTTGTTGGATTTAAGAAAAACTGGAGACAAAGTGACATGAGAGATGTTGAAACCTATATCAATTTATTCCAGTAAGTAGAAAATGTAGAAGTGTGAATAATCGTCATATTATGAAATGTGCGGAAATAAAATATAAGTTTAAAAAAGAAAAAAGCGAAAGGCGTTAGTCACACAGGCTTTCTTAAGCTCAAGTTTTTCACATTGCTGATTCAGCAATCTTCATTACAGGGTGGAGGTGTGTGTGTCTTTTCCCCCCGCCCCACCTTTGGTATAGAAATTAATAAGTAACTCTTACCGTTTAAATGCCTTGGGTTTCTAGAGAATAACCCTTTCTAGGGAGATTTGGGGTRATAGTATGAGATTTAAGAGTTACTGCCCCTGGACTTTAGAAATGATGTTTTATGTGTCAATCTGCTGARTGCGTTAAACCATATGTTCTACTGAAAGTTGGATTTTTCCTAYAATTTTTGCACAGAATAAAGGTAAAGAATGATCCATTCTTATGCCAAAGTTATATCTTCCAGATAGTGTTCTTATAAGTCAAGTATTTCTTGTAAATGATACACAGCACTGGAAACTCGGAAGCAACAGCCAACAAGCAAATGGGAAAAGAAATCCCAGTGTAATTTGCTAGTTCTGAAAGGCAGTCCAGTTCTGGATGAAAACTTCCACAGAAAAACTTGTACTACAAACATATTTGAGAAACAAACCGTGCTTGCCACAATTAGCAGCATTTTGTGTTGTTTTATGCCACTAAAATGGTTTTAATAGTTCTTCCCATGCATGAAAGTCAGGGGRAAATCAGTAAATAGTAGCTGTATGTCAAAGTGTGTATTTGGATGGAAATTWTCTAAAGTGTGTGATAGAAAMACAAAATTAGATCTAATCTACAGAGATTGGAAAAAAATGAATTTTAAATGTCCATAAGCTTTTGCTTCTTATGTGAACAACAACTTATTTCATGCATTTGCTGTAGTATATGTTGAAAACTTTCATGCTTTGTATTGGATCTTTCTTTTTAGGAAAAAAATTGAGTAGATGCTTGTGTGCTGTCTGTGGAAATAATACAGGAGTTCTATGGATTAAACTGTAATTAATAAGATATTTACAATTAAAGCATTGATGACTGAATACTGCACAAAATCAAAATTTATATTTCCTAGCATTTTCCATCATAACTGCTAGTGTGAACAAGCCAGACAAGTTCTACCTTTCTTAATTACCGTTTTATATCTTAGGATGAGACAGAGGAAATAGAATGGTTATGCTCTCTGTAGGTTGCTTTTCAGGGTATGTTCAGTTCGTTGACGCAGTTCACCAACTGCATAGGGAACTGCAGCTAAAATTTCTAATACAAACTCATGATTTGGAAGTTAAAATAGCAATATTTAATCTCCAAAATTTGTTGTAAGAAGGTGTGTAAAGTAGGTCCTTAGGGTCAAACAAGTCTGTAAAAGGTTGTAATACTGATTTGTTTTTGCYTCTTTTGTGTAGTGATGCCTTTGACATTCAGTATGGTGTAGTTGTCATCCGCCTAAAGGAGGGCTTGGATATTTCTCATCTTCAGGGGCAAGGTAAGATTTATCTTATTTCTTCTGTGAAACAGCTGTTCTAWTTTCCTTCTAATACTCTATCTTCTGAAGATGTTAAAGGAATATATCTATAAGAAGAATAAACCATGTCCAGCCAAATTATAGAGCTGTCTCTGCTCTGTGTAGTTACTTCCCACTATAAGACTGTTAACTACCGCAAATTTGACTATAGAATTATGAAGTATGTAGGATCCCATTCCAGAAATAAAGAAAATTCAAGTAGTAAATGTTTTATGGTCCAAGAAAACAGTCTTTTTTTGTTGTTGTCTTTTCTCTTTTGTCCAGACTGCTACCATTTAAGATACTGTATTCGCTAAGGAAGTCTGGCTTATGTCTGGAAAGATGTTGTATTTTTCTTATAGAAGACATAGTTACACTTTGTGTGGTAGTAGTCTTAAACTGACTAGTACAACTTCTCTTGTTCTCAAGCGAAATAAAGAAGGAGCTTCTTTGGCAAGCTTATCCTGAAATTGGTGCTGTCCAATTTGTCTGTAGCACCCTCCACACGATGTAACTACAGAGAGAAAGACTGCTTGTGATCACACAAGCTGTGCAGGTGCTACTCTCCAGAAAAAGGGAAGGATTAGCATTTGGAGGGAGACARGGAACTTGCTACTGTGTGCAAGAAGGCAGAGAGGTATGAGAAGGAGCCAGCCAGGAGTGACCCTGCAGTGTAAAAAGAGAAATGCTGAAAAGATGAGGAAATCTTGACTCAAGGGTGTCAGAGCAACTTACTAGTATCAGCTGGGGATGTTGGTTTCACTTCAGCCCGGGCAGCTGTGATGCCAAAAAAACTAGGAAGGTAGCAGCAGGAAAACAGAGATATTTTCTGTGCTTCAACAGAGGTGTTTTATTCCTTCCTTATTCCTTCTCATTTGTTTAAGATTTTTCGTTCCTTGCATAGCAAGGTTGTTTTAATCGAGTTCAACCAACTATGAAGAATCCCAGTTATGATTGCATACCTCTGCCAGATATATTTGGGACAAATAAATGGTCTATATTGTGGGGGTTTTATTTGTTTTTCTTTTTCTTCCTTGAAGAAGAGTTACTGTCATCCCAAGAAAAATCTCCATGTTCCAAGGATGTCATAGTAAAGGTGGATTATAGTAAAAAGAGTGAGACGGACACTTCCATTGCTTTTGCTCCATCATCCAGTGATAAAACTCATGGTCTACATAAAGGTAATGTTGTAGCTAGCAATGACATTTGATTTCTCATTATTTCTCTCTTTGTTTTCCTTTTCATTGGGATAGTGCTTAAAGGGTAAAACTGTGTGCCTGGGAAATACAGAAGCCTCTCATCCTAGCCTAGYTATTAATATTCAATCCCTTAAATACTGGTAGAACACCAGTGTAAAAATAAATCTTTAATATCCAGGGTGCTAAATAAATCAAGTGAAAATGTGTATGGGCTACAAAAGTACATGGGCGTGTGTGTGTGCAGTGTTTGTTATTTAAGGCTGCTATGTTTARGAAGGATTTTTTGTGTCTGATTATATGCATATAAAAAAATAATTCAGGAAACTGTGACACCATAGTAAATGATAGTAGACTTGGCTGTTCTTAAAGTTCTAGCCAATGGTCACTTCATACTTAGGGAGGAAGCCACATTTCTCATTTATCCCTGTCTCTTTCCCTCACCTCCTTGAAGTTCAAATCATTCTCAGGACATGGTAGACTGCATTTCTGTGCATTTTCCTGTGAAATAGCATTTCATTATACACCTTTATTTTCCAGGTTTTCTGAGTTTTCTTGTTTTTGTTTGATTTAAGTTGTTTTTTTAATATACACAGATTTTGTTAACAGCAGAAAAGAAATTAACCTTTTTATTTTGTATTTTTAAACATTTTCCAGAAGAGGACGAGGATGGAAAGACTCCAACACAACCACTGTTGAAAAAAGGCAGGCATTTTCCATCTTTTTGTGTTAAATCATTCACATTGTTAATTTTGGTTCCTTTCCTTTCCTCTTGCTTTCCCTCTCCTCTCTGCAAATATATATACTTTTTTTTAAATAAAACATATATAAGCACATATATTGTATATATAAAAATGTGTGTGTATATTATGTATGTGTGTGTATATCACAGAATCTTAGAATAGTTGAGGTTGGAAGGGAGCTGTAGAGGTCATGGAGCCTAAACCCCCCTACTTGAGCAGGGACATGTAGAGCACATAGCACAGGGTGGCATCCAAGCGSGTTTGGAAGATCTCCAGAGAAGGAGACTCCACAATCTCTCTGGGCWGCCTGTTCCAGAGCTCTGGCACCCTCACAAGAAAGAGGGCCTTCTTCCTGCATTTCAGCTTGCACCCATTACCCCTTGTCCTATTGTTGGCCACCACCAAGAAGGGTTTGGCCCCCTGCTCCCTACATTCTCCCCTCCTTGATAAGATCTCYTCTCAGTCTTCTCCAGGCTAAAAAGGCCCAGCTCACTTAGTCTTCCCCATACAGTAGGTGTTCAAGTCCCTTAATCATCTTTCTTGTTCTGCACTAGACCTTGTCTAGGAGCTCCACATCCCTCTTGTGCTGGGAAGCCCAGAACTGCACCCAGTACTCCAGGTGTGGCTTCACCAGAGCTGAGCAGAGGGGCAGGATCCCCTCCCTTGACCTGCTGGCAACGCTCCTCCTGAGGCAGCCAGGATCCCATTGGTCGTCTTGGCCACAAGGGCACATTGCTGCCTCATGGTCAACTTGTTGTCAAGTAGGGCTCCCAAATCACTCTCCATGGACCTGCTTTCCAGCAGATTTAGCCCCTAATCTGTCCTGTTGCATKGGGTTATTCCTGCCCAGGTGCCAGACCATGCACTTGTCCTCGTGAGACATCATAAGGTTCCTCTCTGCCCAACTCTCCATSCTGTCCAGGTCCCTCTGAATGGCAGAACAGCCCTCTGGAGTGTCAGCCACCCAGTTTGGTATCCTCTGCAAACTAAGTCAGGATGCACTCTGTCATTGATGAACAAGTTGAACAACCCTGGTCCCAGCACTGACCCCTGGGGGACACYACTGSCCTCCAACTGGACTCAGCCCCATTTATCACCACCCTATGAACTCTACCATGCAGACAGTTCTCAGTCCACCCCAATGTCAGATCATCCAATCCACACTTCCAGAGCTTTCCTATGAGGATCTTATGGGAGATAGTGTTGAAAGCSTTGYTGAAGTCAAGGTAGACAACATCGGCAGCTCTCCTATCAACCTTGGCATAACTGGCTGGATGGACATCTGGTTGGTCAAACATGACTTCCTCTTGCTTAATCTATACTGACTGCTCCTGATCACCTTCTTTTCCTTCGCATGCATAAAGATGGACTCTGGGATGTGACRGAGGTGAGGCTAATGGGCCTGTTGTTTCCCAGCTCCTCTGTCTTGCCCCTTTTGAAGACTGGAGTGATGTTGGTTTCTTCCAGTCCTCTGACATCTGCCCTGCTCTCTATGACCTCTTGAAGATGATGGAGAGTGGCTGAGGAAAAAACTCCTGCCAGTTCCCTCGGCACCCTTGGGTGGATCCCATCCGGACCCATAGATTTATTTTAGTTTGKCTGTATAATCCCTAACCAGTCCTCTTCAACGAGTGAAAAGTCCTTCTCTCTACYGGTTCTCTCTCTTATGTCTGGCCTCTGTAGTTCATGGAAGTAAAGACTGAGGCAAAGAAGGCATTTAGTAATTCTGCCTTCTCTGCATCCTCTGCCCCCAAGGCACACTCCCCCTTCAGCAGCAGACTAACATTTTCCCCAGTCTTCCTCTTGCTGCTGATGTATTTATTGAAGCCCTTCCTGTTCTCCTTCCTCATTGCATCCCTCCATTCTCTTGAGAGTGTTTGTGTATTCTTCCGGCATGGTCTGACCCTTCTTCCCCACTGTGTGTGTGCTCTTTTTCCCAAGAGCTCCTTGCCTTGCAAGTCTCCTGCCCCTCCATTGCCTGGCCTCTTGTAGGATTGCAAGAAAAAGAGGTGCTTGGATATTTACCAACTTTCCTGGGCCTCCTGCCTTTCCCTTCTAACACCATAGCCTGGGAGATTTCTCCGAGTAGGACCCTGAAGAGGTCAAAGATAGCGCTCTCTGTTGAGGGGAAAAAAAAAAAAAAAAAAAAAAAATACAACCATGCAACACTAGGCTCTTTCTTCATGTTTGAGCTGAAATAAAACTGGTTTTCAGAGATTAAATTGAGGAAAAATGCAAGCTTATGCAAAGCTAGTTATTGCTCCAAATAAATTGTGCATGTCTAAAATTCAGTACTGGATTTTTTTTTTAATTCGTTCTTTGTAAGTCGCTCTTGAAATGTGTTAAGGAGTTCGGTGAGTTCTCTGGGCCTCAGATGATCTTACTGGGTTGTTACTTGGTGTAGGTTGTAAGGGAAGTTCTTTCCAGTGTTATATTCCCAATTCCTGCCTTARTGTATTTGTAATATGTTTACAGTCATAGTTGTTGCAGTCAGTGTGATGAACATCTGAAACAATGAAAAAGTATTTGAATAGTTACTTCAGCGGTGAATTGAGGTGTTTGGGGGTTTGTTTCTGACTTGTATGAGAGTTAAGTTCTATATTTACCTCACTGTCAACTTTCTTATCTTTTTCTTTGTAATTCTAATAGCTAGAAACAGTTATGTTTTAATAACTATGAAATACAAGATAGCAGTTTGGAAGAAGAACTACTCTGCAGTAAACTAGTATGATTTTTTAAATCAGTGGTGTATGTATTGTGTATTTTTAAAATATTGCGTAGTATAAAGAGCAAGATGGATATCAAGCTCCTGCCTCGGTCAAATTTAGATTTGAGCTAAAGGAAAGRATTTAGGAATTTTTTTGCATATTTTTTTWAAAAAATTGCATATATTAATCTTTTGGAAATTGCCCTTGTAGTCTTGTTCTGTTGAGTATTTGTGTAGTAGATGCAGTAATGGTCTTGCATTGTATACGCAAAGCAGTCTAATTGGTGGTTTGAGAACATTGCATGTGCAAAACGCTGCTTCCAGCAAAAGGTTAAAACTATATTTTCTTTTGACTACATACTTAAAACTGGAGAGAGGAAAAAAAAAAGGATTTAAGGAATGAAGAACAGTACTTCACAGGGTATTTTTATTTATGAATATCTACTTATTTGGTTAAAGTAACAGAAAATTAGAGTGTACATGTGTTTTAAGGGAAGTAAGATCTTTCTCGTATGTAAGAGGTAACAATAGTACATGATCTGATGATCTGTATGATCTAATGATCTGTGTTTATTCAGTTATTTGTCTGGAAAACTTAAGGTCTTATGAATCGTTTATTTAACAAATCTCTGCTAAATGACTTAGAGTTCTAAATCTTTTAAGTACTGAACGTATGACTTGGCAAAGTCTCTAAATATTGCTTAATGTCTATTCTTTCAATCAAAATCAGTCTTGTGTGGAAAGAAAAATGTTACCTTCTTTAAAATTAAACAATATCACAAAATCCTGATATAGGATGTTGCATTTGAATTTGGGAGTTAAGCAAAACATTTTAAAAATCAACTGTGTTTTGTATTGTTTATTTTCCAGACTTGAAGAGCACATCTCCTTTAAACTTGGCTGACCAAAGACTTCTTGATGCCAGTACACAGTTTCAAAAGAAACAAGGGAAAAGCAATATTGATGTCTGGTGGCTCTTTGATGATGGCGGTAATGTATTTTATAATCTAACAAGAGATTTAAAAAAAATTAAAGTGATTTTTGRATAAGTTATTAACTAATTTTTCAGTCAATTCAGTATGTTACAAATTTCTTAATAATAAACTCTCTTCTTAAAATTGTGTTCCTAAACTCTGCTAAATTCKCAGGTTTGACTCTATTAATTCCATATCTTCTTACAACCAAGAAAAAGTGGAAGGATTGTAAGATCCGAGTGTTCATTGGTGGAAAAATAAACAGGATTGATCATGACAGAAGAGCGTAAGTTTACTGCTTAATTTGAGACTTTTTCTCACTCCTGTCTTTCTTTTAGCTTAGGGTTTAGCAAGAGTTTGACCGTGTTACATTCCTTCTTGGACTGTATTCTATTCCTCCTTTCCCCGGAAATAGTTCCAATTGCCCTTGAATTATTTTGGATGAGGTGATTCTTCATATTACACTAGTTTGTCTGTAGCCTTATATAGCACAAACATTTTCTTTGCTCCTCAGAAATGCATCTTAAATGTTTTTAAATAGAGGATTTTTCTCTTACTTTAAGCTCTTTAAATAATACTTCCTTCAGAACATCTTGTTTATAGCAATATGCTGGATTCGTATAGCCTAGTACTTCAAAGTGCTTTCCCCCCAACACCTTCTCTATCGCGTACTGTTTTTTATTTTCTTTCTTTTAAACTAATGCTTTTAGTATCAAGTTTCTATTTATCTTATGAAATAATTATAAAAAACAATGTGTAAATRTTTCTTCTTCTAATACAGGATGGCTACTTTGCTCAGTAAATTTCGAATAGACTTCTCAGACATCATGGTCCTTGGAGATATTAATACTAAACCAAAGAAAGAAAAGTAAGTCTTACAAAGTACTATTAGTTGAATTTTTGATCTCTGTCAGATCTCTGAAATATTCTAACTAAATTTGTGATGTTCTTAACTTCTGCAAATTTTTCATATAAGTATTTTTTTGAAACAGGCTAAAATTGTGTTTAGTGTGTAATGGACAGTGAAAGGTTTTGTAGTTCTCCCTAACTGAAATACTACTAAGGTCTATCCTTAACTTTGGTATGTGCGTGTGAAATAGGTGATTTTCTGTGCAAAAAGAAGTGAAAATCTTTCCATTCATCTTATTTTTCCACAATATCAAAACTTACTTTCGTGTAGGATGAAAGTCATTGCTGATGTGAAGGCTGTATTAACACAGGTATTCACTCAATTCTTTCAGTATTGCAGCTTTTGAAGAAATGATAGAACCGTTTAGACTTCATGAGGAAGATAAAGAACAAGAAGTTGCAGATAAAATGAAAGAGGATGAACCCTGGAGGATAACAGACAACGAACTCGAGCTTTACAAAACAAAGGTTCCATTTTCTTTAAACTACTCTTTTGTATGTTTCTATCTACAACATGAGTTCTATGAATGTGGTCCTACACTGTATTTTTACAGTCTTAGTCAGTTGTTAAGTGGCTCTTGATATGTAAGATCTCCTGTGAAGGAGACTGAAACAGGATCCTACAGCAGGATGCAGATGCAGACAGGTGTCTAAAGAAAGAGTAGTTAACACTTAAGTTACCTGAAGTTCTTCATAAGTAACAAGTGGAATACACTCAAACACATCTATTTCTTCCTTTCTGGATTTATTTTGTGTGAAAATTTACAGTAGAGAAGAAATTGAAGGGGCTGGTGGTTCTGCCTTATAAATGGCTTAAAAGAAAATATAGGCATATATTTACTATTGAATCATAGAATTATTGTGGTTGTGATCTTGTGACCTTCAAGATCGAGTCCAATCATAAGTCCCTCAGCACGCTGCCTGCTGAACCATGTTTGTAAGTGGCTCATATATGCATTTCTTGAACACTGCCAGGGATGGTAACTCCACCATTGCCCTGGGCAGCCTCTTCCAAGGCTTCACCACTCTTTCCATGCAGAAATTCTTCTTAATGTCTAACCTGAACCTCCCTTGGCACAACTTGAGGCCATATCCTCATGTCCTGTCGCTAGTTATAGTGGAGAAGAGACTGACACTCCCCTCACTACACCCTCCTTTCAGGTAGTTGTAGAGAGCAATGAGGTCTCCCCTGGGCCTCCTCCAGACTGAATAGTCCCAGTGCCCCCCAGCCACTCCATGTAAGAGTAGAAGCTGTCTAGAAAATATCTATATATTACTAAGAGCTGCAGAAGGAAGGAAGACTTTATAATTAATGAACTAATTAATAGTTCGGATGCCTGGAAATACCCAGAAATTCTTTTCTGTGAGGTAACTACAGTGACTTAATTTATTTGCTGATAGCTTATTTGTTCTTGCAGGTGCTAGTTAGCAGAGCTTAAAGACCTCAGCTGGTCTGAGAACAGTATTATAAGAAATGGTTAATTCCAAACACTTGCTGAAAGAAGTGCTGAAGTTATCCTGAAAAAGAAAACTGACTGTATGAATACATTTTTTGGAAGTCATCAGTAGTAGGATGTGGAGAGCTGCYTCAAATGTTAAGAAAAGATAATGTAATATAAAAAGGAGGTCCATTATGGGGGCCCTCCAAAAAAAGAAGGTCCAAAGGGGCCTTGGCAAATGAAGGTAGGGCTTGCTTCTGTTAGATTTGGTCACTACTAGCTTACAGGCAAAGATTAGCCTTTAGGAGACTGTTTAGGAGACTATTGCTTACAGCTGTGGAAGATGGTATTGTTAATAGAGAGACTGTGTTAAGTATTGGTTTAGGTTTTGCAGTACCTGGTTTATTTGCATATCTTAAGCTTACCACTTTTTTTCTCAAGATCTTGGAATCCTAGACACCTCAGAAAAATGAAAAAGTTATCAAACTGAGGAAGAAATGCATGCTTTCTATTAATGTTACAATAGCTAATCCTAATTTTCTGGGTTTTGAATAAATTACTTTTTTCTTAAAGTTTATATGAATAAAAGTATTTCTAACAGGTTTCATTTTAATTGCAGACTTATCGCCAGATTAGGCTAAATGAGTTGCTTCAAGAACATTCAAGTACAGCAAACATAATTGTTATGTAAGTAGAGGATGTTTGTGACTACCCTATTTGATACACTACTGTATCAAATGTGAACTGTAAAAATATGTACATACAGGTTAGCAGAATGACATGGCCTTCGGCAATAAAGYATAGACGTACGGAAGCAAGTTTCTTTTCTGGAATTAATTTATTAGCAATACAGAGCTACTATACCAGTGCATACGGAATGGCCTGTGTTGTCTGAATGTCGAATGTTACTTAGAATGATTAACTCTACTTACCTAGTTCAGCTTGGGATTCTCTCATTTCTTCCACCCTTGAAAGGGGAAGAGCTGGCATGTAARCCCTTCCTTTCATCCCTGCTTTTTCTGGGAAATACATAGATAAAGTCACCTTTGATAAAGTTTTTACCTGCTGATGCATTTACATGGAATTGCCTTTTTTCTATAAAGAAGTGAAATGCAGACTTGCAAATTCCTTCACTGTGTTTCTTCAAGAGCCTGTTTGAGAGCTTTGGGAAGTAGTAAAGCAAATAAAGTTTGAGCAGTGCATGTAAACCTAGAGTAGTTGTGTGAACTCTAACTCATTCATTCAATTTTGAGTTAAAAACTTAAAGGGACAAGAGCTGTACCATAATATCCACCTCTTTGCAGAATCATACTTACATCTCTTCATTATATAACCTCTACCAGATTTTTTAATTGTTCTTTCCTCCCTTCCCTCTCTTACCTTCCCTGTGTATTACAGGAGTTTGCCCGTTGCACGAAAAAGTGCTGTTTCTAGTGCACTCTATATGGCCTGGTTAGAAGCTCTGTCTAAGGATCTGCCACCAATTCTCCTTGTTCGTGGGAACCACCAGAGTGTTCTGACCTTCTATTCCTAAGAGTACTGCAGATGGGACAGCGCTGATGAAATGGTACTTCAGTGCCCAGAGGGGAGAGTGACTGAAATGTTCTGTAGATTATTAACATCACAAAGGAAAAAAGTGACTCTTCTTTCACTATTTCACTGACTTGAAAGCACATAAGGAAAGTCACTGTATTTATATAATGTTGTGACATCTTCAGTTTTATTCTAAATCTTCTGTAATTTAATCTTGCTTAATGGGGGAGGATTCCTTGTTAGACTGAAGAACAAGACAAGCTTTTTCTTTGCTATTTGAATAGCAGCAATAAAAGTGTTTTATTTTTGATCAATGAAAGGATTATAGATTTATAAAAGCCTTTTAGCCTTGAGGTGCCTTCTGAAATTAACCAAATCTCATCCATACATCCTATTTTGTAAATTTCTATAGAATGTCAAATTCTGCCTTCAAGTAAGAGTTTAGATCAGACTTCCTTTAGTTTCTAGTTTCTTCCATATTACAATAAAAATGAATGCTGCTTTTCAGTCTTCCATTGAGCTATTAGTTCTTAGTACTGTATGTTTTCTATAGTTCAGAATGTCTTTTTTTTATATCTRTATCTGTTAGTTTTAAAATAAATGTGAGGATTGGGGCAGGTCAGCTGGAGTAATACAGATTCCTGATGATATTGTCAAGACTGTGTACTACTAAATTTTGTAATAGTTAAAATAAAACTAATTCTACTAGATGGGAAGATGCTCTTCTAAAATTTGATGCTGTGTATTTCTTTGGCATTARTGTGAGAAACACAGCTAGCATTAGCTACATTGGTGGAGGTGTGTCTCCTCAGTCTTTGTTCTGTAGCTTTCACAAACTGAATTAATGATTTAGGCCATTTTTCCTCATTTAAATAACAGTAAGGAAACAGAGACCTGTCCTAGCTCTTGACCTTTTATGTTTTGGTATTCCTTTACAATTTATTTTGAAATAAAACTCAAGCTAAGGCTTGAATGAAGAAAATACTATTGATGTGATTCCACCTGACAGAAAACAGTAAATACTGTATAGAATCTTGCTAGGCCATCCAATATTAAATACAAAAGCTAAAGTTCTCTTGTATTTTTTCAGCAGATAATTAAAAGGACCACTAGTTACTAGGGGAGATGTTTTTAGGTCAATTCATTCAGTTGTTAGCAAATACACTTAGTCTTATTAAGTAATACTCAGGTTTAGACATCTTACGATTTAACTTTATTTCATACATTCTACTTTATACATTTTCTATGTTTAATAAAGAAACTGCCAATTTTATGTGCCCTTTCATTGTATGTTTTGACTAATACACAATTTGTTCTTGTATGAAAACCTACACAAGAAACTTCACTTGAGCCTATATACAAACGTTAATAATGTGAACTATTTTTAAAATTCCTGTATATTTTGAATAGAAAGGATTGCCTAAAAACATTTCACAAGCTTTTGATATTAGTATTGGACCTGCTACTGGCTCTGTTTACCAATGCTTCAGTGGCTTTCATTTAAGGATGCACAGAAAACATGTATTTTTAATGCTTAAAAAAAATCAAAATGTGATAATTCCTTTTGAGGGGAAAACCAGTTAGCTATTGTTAGCACAAGATAGAACTGTAAATTGTGATGCAAGATACAAATGTTCTACATAGTGCAGTTTACATCGCAATCAGGTTATCGGTGTACTGCAAAATAATGTGGTTTTATTTGATTTTTGCTGCTGATTTCTGTCAATTGGATTTGAGTCTATTGAATCATTTCACTTTCGAAAAATAGAAACAAGCCATCAGGTTTTGCAGCTAAGTGCAAGACTACTGATGCCAGCGTGGACCCAGCTTGTTACGATAAACATTGCGATAAGACAGTTAGCAGTAAAAGCGCTGTAAAAGTGCGGTTTTGGGGAATAAACTCAGCATTTTGTCTATTACAGGTTTTGCAGTGGCTGTTGGGGAGACTAAGGATGTCACATTGTCAATTGGGGATAATTGCTGTTTTTCTTGTTCTGTGAGTTAGGTTTTGTTTTTTGGGTTTTTTGGTTGCTTGCTTTTTTAAGAGATGGACAGTAAGGCATGGACTTAGTGCTGCTATCTTAAAAATGTGCACAGGTACACATTGAAAAGTTTTTTTTGCCCATTCAGGAAACCTTTGCTTGTGATCTGTAACACAAACCAAATGAAGTGTGTGTACATGCATATATGTGTATAAAATTATATAAAAATATATCTAAATATACATATGGGGATAGTTAGGATAATGTCTGTGAAATAATGTAGAATGCTTTTCACATATGCACTCTGAGAAGCCCACTAACACTAGACACAAGATTTGAGTTTCAAGATTATTTGTTACACTGAAACTTCAACAGTTAATTGTATTGTTAGCAACAGATGTCAGTTAGTGGCAGTCATTCCGACTTCTGCTTTGATTTTTGACGCCAAATGTAGTTATGTTCCAATCATTGTTAATGACTTGAAAAATGAAATATCACTGACACATGGCAATTCATAACTTCTTTAGATTAGGTTTCTTTGTATGGGTTTAGAAAAACAGCAATAGCTGAAGAAATCAATTATTTATTTGTTTGTTCACTTATGTTTGTACTTAGGTTTCCTTTTACATACATTCTTTTTATATGCTTTTCTGACATATTTAAAAATAACTGAAAATAATTTAAAGATTTGAGTGTTAGTGGGTAATGATCCACTGGGTTTGAAGATGTAATATTTGATACTGTACTGTAACTGTCACACACAGATGCTTTTCTAATGTTTTAACGTAACTATTGCAGTTACTACTTTGTACCGAGGGTCACTGCAATAAAAGGAAGCGAATTCAATACAACTGTCTTGTCTAACAAAGACTTTTTTGTTCGTAAGAGAGGAGGAATCGTTCATAAATTAACTRATGTTGAAAGTAGTTTCCAATATGTGAGTTAGTAGATCGAATGCATCTTAGGTTGCTGCTCTTTGCTGTGAAACTGACTTAGGACTGCTAAGACATAAAGTGATTCAGGTGACTGGTGTGAGAATGCTGTCCAGAGGAATGCCTGCCGTAAGTGAGCTAGGAATGGTGCTGGTGGCCTTGCATAAGGGAGGGCCTGTTCTGTTGTCTCTGTGGGGTTTCACRTGACTTAACCAGAGGATACACACACTCTGTTCCTAGGTGGCATCAAAGCCACCAGCAGGGCAAATTTGACCTTTATTTTATTATCACACATCAAACTTCTTTTTTAAGAAAGTTTAAGAATACAAGTAAAGAAAAATTGCTTTTTTTTCTTCTTGTATAGAATCATACTTGAAGCCACAGGAGAACTTCCTCCCCTCATTAGTGTTTGCTAATACAGCTGGATATGAGGAAGTAGTTTGAAAACTAAACCCTGAAAAATCTATATTCTTCTTAAATGAGCATGTCCATGTGTTAAAGGCTAATGTGTCCATAAGCCTTTAGAGAGTGAGCTTTGACGGTCAGTGGAAAAGCGACGACTGTCAAGAGACCCCTGCAAACTTCCGTGGGTCTTGCCTGTTCTCTAGTTGATAGAATTACGCAGCCCTTGGACTCCTGCTCGCTGCCGGGGCTGAGGCGCAAGTGAGCGGCTCCCGGTGGTGGAGCTGATTCCGCCTCGGATGCCCCCTGTCAGCAGCTGCCTCTGCGCCGCTCGTCCTGGCTATTGAGCCTTCCTCCCCGATCCACCGATCCACCGGCTACTCTCCAGGAGCCAGCGGTTGTGGTTTCCTCACAGTGGGTAAACGGACGCAGAAAGGGAAAACATCCAATTCTGTAAACTAAACGGTTAGGAAGAAAGTGTCGAAAGCTTCTGTTAATGCATTAGATCCTCTGGAGGTTGAATAAAGTTTAGTATCAGCACATTTAGGTGTCGGGCTGCAGCGCTGCTTATYCGTTTTGCAGCCGTTGAGAAGCTTGCTCATTTAATGCTTGCAGTTACCTGGAAAAGTACTAACTTTACCCACACGTTCACACAGATAATTACCCAGAAAAGCATCAACGGTTTTTCACCTGCACTTTTTGTGGTGCTTTGATGGTCACTGGTGGTGGTGTCTGTTGGAAATAAGTTCGTGCTGTACCTAAGTGAAATCTTGGAATATATGGTACTATGAAAGGAATCTAATAGCAATAGTGCCTTCCTGAAGGTGGAGCAAACTTCTGCTGCAAGTTGGTGATAGCCTGTGGGGAAATAAACCCTGATAAAGTGCAGTTAAATCCAGCTTTCTCAAAGGGGGTCCATGTGAGAATCCAGCTCTCTCTAAGYGGGGAAGAGTGTCCTGGATCATGAGCTAGCAGGGCTCATTGAGAGGGCTTTAAAATGGGTTTGAGCGGGGAGGGGGCATCGTTGGGGAAGCTGGTGACAGGCAGGCGGTGGCCTGTTRTGCCACTCACAGCAGCCTAACTCCAGAGCCTGTGGAGGAYGCCCCGGGCCTGRAGAGGCTAAAGGGCAAATTGTGGTGACATCTAAATTCCCAGAGTCAAGTTGCAGCTGCCCCAGCTAAAATGGGAGGGATGTTGGGTGTTCAGCTCAAATGC
>PTEX01000329.1:140088-186652 GCA_003342815.1 Eudromia elegans
ACAAGGGCGGGCGCGCTGCTAGACCTGACCCTAACCAACAGAGATGGTCTAGTGGGAAACGTGAGGGTCGGGGGCAGTCTTGGCTGCAGCAATCATGAGATGTTGGAATTCATGATCCTGCRTGGAGGGAACTGGGCAATAAGTAGGATTGCTACCCTGGAATTCAAGAGAGCCMACTTTGACCTCCTCAGGGAGCTTCTTGGAGAAATCCACTGGGCTTGGGTCCTAGAAGGAAAGGGCATCCAAGAGAGCTGGCTTATATTCAAGCGCTACTTTCTCCAAGCCCAGGRTCGGTGTATTCCTATCAGTAAGAYGTCAAGTAAAAGGGGCAGGCGACCTGTGTGGATGGGAAAGGAGCTTCTGGGCAAACTCAATGAGAAGAAGAGAACTTATCTAAGGTGGAAGAAGGGCCCGGCCACATGGGAAATGCAGGGATGTGACGAGGAAGGCCAAGGCCCRCTTAGAATTAGATGTTAGTCCCCTGCTGAATGGGGAGAATGCCTTGTTGGCAGGGGATATGGAGAGGGCAGGTTGCTAACTGCCTTCTTTGCCTGTCTYCTCTGCTAAGGCTGGTCCCCATGAACTACAGAGCCCAGATAGAAGAGAGCTAACTGAGAGACATGAGGACTTTCTGCTCGTTGAGGAGGATTGGTTTGGGGATTATTTAGGCAAAATGGACTCCCA
This sequence comes from Eudromia elegans, assembly GCA_003342815.1. Lineage (NCBI taxonomy): Eukaryota > Metazoa > Chordata > Aves > Tinamiformes > Tinamidae > Eudromia > Eudromia elegans. Next base: position 140,773 of record PTEX01000329.1, read on the forward strand.
TAAATCTATGGGTCCAGATGGGATGTGTCCAAGGGTGCTGAGGGAGCTGGCAGGAGTTGTTCCTCAGCCAYTCTCCATCATCTTTAAGAGGTCACGGCTCATATACCTAGAGACCCTTTCTAGGTATATCAAGAAAGAGAAGGTAATAAGGAGTACTCAGCATGGCTTCATTAAGCAAAGTCATGTTTGACCAACCTAATAGCCTTCTATGATGGAGTGACTGSCTGGATGGATGATGGGAGAGCTGTYGATGTTGTCTACTTTGACTTCAGCAAGGCTTTTGACACTGCCTCCCATAAGATCCTCATAGGAAAGCTCTGGAAGTATRGATTGGCTGATCTGACATTGGGGTGGACTGAGGACTGACTGAATGGCAGAGCTTGGAGGGTCGTGATAAACAGGGCTGAGTCTAGTTGGAGGCCTATGGCCAGTGGTGTCCTCCAGGGGTCAGCACTGGGACCAGTTCTGTTCAACTTGCTCATTAATGACTTCGACTAGGGCACCCTGAGCAAGTTTGGGGCTGACAAAAAACTGGGTGCAGTGTCCACCAGAGGGCTGGGCTGCCATCCAGAAGGACTTGGACAGGTTGGAGAGTTGGGCATAGAGGAACCTCATGAGGTTTAACATGGACAAGGGCAGCGTCCTGTGCCTGGGCAGGAATAACCRCAGGCACCAGGATAGATTAGGGGCTGATCTGCTGGAAAGCAGCACCAAGGAGAGGCATTTGGGAGTCCTGGTTGACAACAAGTTGACCATGAGTCAGCAATGTGCCCTCATGGCCAAGAAGGCCAATGGGATCCTGACTGCCTCAGGAAGAGCATTGCCAGCAGGTCGAGGGAGGGGATCTGCCCCTCTGCTCGGCTCTGGTGAGGCTGCACCTGGAGTATTGGGGGCAGGTTGAGGCTCCCCAGTACAGGAGGGATGTCGGGCTCCTACAGAGGGTTCAGAGATGAGCGACCGAGATCATCAAGGGACTGGAGCATCTACCATATGAGAAGAGGTTAAACGAGCTGTGCCTGTTTAGCCTGGAGAAAAGAAGAACGAGCAGGGATCATAGAGTCATAGACTCACAGAATGCTTAAGGTTGGAAGAGACCTCGAGAGGTCATCTAGTCCAAACCCCCTGCACATGCAGGGTCCCATAGAGCATGTGGCACAGGGTGGTGTCCAAGTGGGCTTTGAAGATCTCCAGAGAAGGAGMCTCCACCACCTCTCTGGGCAGCCTGTTCCAAGGCTCTGTCACCCTCACTGTTAAGAAATTCTTCCTCAAGTTCCTGTGGAACTTTTGGTGCCTCAATTTGTGGCTGTTTCCTCTAGTTCTATCACTGGCCACCACTGAGAAGAGGCCAGCCCACTCCTCCTCACTCTCTCTCTTGAGGTATTTATATACATTAATCAGATCCCCTCTCAGCCTTCTCTTCTCCAGGCTGAACAGGCCCAGCTCTCTCCTCATAGGGCAGATGTTCCAGACCCCTAATCATCTTTGTAGCCCTGCACTGGACTCTCTCCAGCAGCTCCACATCCCTCCTGCACTGGGGAGCCCAGAACTGCACACAGTACTYGAGGTGCGGCCTCACCAGGGCTGAGBAGAGGGGCAGAATCACCTCCCTCGACCTGCTGGAGACGCTCTGCTTAATGCACCCCAGGATCCCATTGGCCTTCTTGGCCACGAGGGCACTGCTGCCTCATGGTCAACTTGTCTCCACCATGACGCCCAGGTCCCTCTCTGCGGGGCTGCTCTCCAGGAGGTCGGTCCCCAGCCTGTCCTGGTGTMTAGGGTTATTCCTSCCCARGTGCAGGACCCTACACTTGCCCTTGTTGAACTTCATGAGGTTWCTCRCCGCCCAGTTGTCCAGTCTGTCCAGGTCCCTCTGGATGGCAGCGCAGCCCTCAGGGCTATCAGCTGCTCCTCCCAGTTTGGTGTCATCAGCAAACTTGCTGAGGGAGCACTCCATCCCTTCATCCAGGTTGTTAATGAATAAATTGAACAGGACTGGACCRAGGACTGACCCCAGGGGGACACTGCTAACCACAGGCCTCCAACCGGACTCTGYACCACTGATCACCACCCTCTGAGCCCTGTCATTCAGCCAGTTCCTAATCCACCTCACTGTCCATCCATCTAATCCATACTTCAGGAGCTTGCCCAGGAGGATGTTGTGAGGGACAGTGTCAAAAGTCTTGCCGAAGTTCAAGTTGATGGTATCCCCCACTCTTCCCTGTTCTATCCATCCAGTCACCCCATTATAGAAAGCTATCAGGTTAATCAAGCATGATTTCCCCTAATCTAATCAACATGTACAAATTCTTGAGGTTTGGTTGTAGGGGGGAAGGGCCTAAACTGTTTTCCATAGTGGCTGGTGATACGACAAGGGGCAATAATTTTAGGCTGAGGCATAGGAAGTTTCATCTCCATGTGAGCAAGAACTTCTTTCCTGTGAGGGTGACAGAGCCCTGGCACAGGCTGCCCAGAGAGGCTGTGGAGTCTCCTTCTCTGGAGATCTTCCCAACCYGCCTGGATGCCACYCTGTGCTCTGGGTGTCMCTGCTGGAGCAGGGGGTTGGACTAGATGATCCCTTGAGGTTCCTTCCAACCCTAAAGATTCTGTGATTCTGTGAAATCTGACTCTAGAGTGACTCTAGAGTCCCTGTCTGGGACCAGGGACTTTCTCTTTCTAGGCCCTCAGTTCTCATATGTAGTAGTGGCTTTAAAAGTTAACGATGGAGAAATAGGGAAGAATTTCACTAGATCGTTTTCGAATAATTCTGGTGCAGTAACAACACCAGGTGGCACTGTTGTCTTTCGGTATTTGGCGTAGAAATTAAACTGCACCATCAGGCTAATTCACTGTTTGTCGTCGTTGTTGTTGTGTTTTGTTTATTTGTTTGTTTTTGTTTTGCTTTGTTTCTGGCTGAGCAATACTTACTGCGTTGAGTAAATTTACTGAATATCAGCGCAGCAAAACACCTTAATTTCTTTATTACTTTTCCTATGGAAAAGGAAAATTAAAAGCAATTTATCTCTTAAAATACAATTTGCTGTTATTGGTTCTGGGGASGGAGGGAATTAGAGAGAGAGAAGTACTACATTTTTGTCCCAGGATGTAGAAGTCTCCGTGGAAATGCTGCCTATTGAACTCGAGCAGCCTCCAGGATGTTGCTACCACTCCGTAACACCACTGGATGGGGCTTGTTCCACTGTTAGCAGCTGTTTCCAGACGTGGCAGCCTGGGAGATCCAACAGCTAAAAGTCCAAAGTGAAGAGAGAGAAGGGGAGACCTTTTAAACACAAMACAGTTTGACTAGTCTATCCCATCCTGTTTCAGAATGCTTTGTCAWGTTCCACAAAGTATATTTGTTGCATAAGAAACAAGGAAGATAAATGCCCTCTTTCTACCAATACAGTTATAGGAGCAAGAAAATAATAATCATAATCATAATAATAAAGAACTGTCACCCTGAAATATATTTTCTGAATAGAATAGTTTCTGACTATTTAAAGCAGTGGAGTAATGTAATGTTTGGCATTCTGAAGCTTATTAAATTTGAGAATAACTTTATCACTTTGTTGAAAAGTGTTTTACAACTATTAACTAAATCTTGGAACATCTCTCAACAGTAAAATTTGTCTCTGCTAAACAGATGTTAAAATCGAGTTAGAAGTCAAGGATTTGCACATAGTTGTTAGAGAGCAGGGTTTAACCTTGAAACATCCTCACTTCCAATCCTATGTGGTCTTCTCTCACACCAAGGTGCCTGTCTGATGCTTTAACCGGAGTTTTCTGAATTACATGTTATCTTGAACAATTCCTTTGTACAGCTGCTACTGATTGCATAGATTAACTTGCAGAAGTGTATTAAAAATACATATTTGAACTGGGGAAGGGAAGGGCCATATGCACAAAAAAATATGCCTGGTTAGTGTTTGCCTCTTTGACATAGTTCATCTCTGATGAATAGCAGGTGAAAAGATATGATCAAAGCATTATCTGTAAGCTGCAAAAAAGCAAGCATAGAAGTAAAGCGTCATTGCTTGCAGTGAAACAGTAATTTCAGCATCGGTAATCTACAAATCATAGCAGGTCAAAGCACAATTCCTGCCAGCAGAAGCCTGCGCCTCACAGGAAATGGCATTTTACAGACACAACCAGCAATAGCCATTTACAGTATGAACATATGAAATCAAGGCTAACCACAGAACAAAACGTGGGTTTTTCCATGAGATTTTGGCTAACCTCGTATGGAATTTCATTCTACTTTCAATTGCACAATTGAGTGTTAATTTTAAGAGTCTTTATTCTCGTTAAAATGGTTGTGTATCTTTCAACTAACAATAATAGTATCTTAAATATGGTATGGTTTATTAGGGAAGAACTCAAGTTTTGGTAGGTACSTACCAAACTCCACTAAGCACTCTTTATTAGCTGTCTCTTTCTGCTTTTTTTTAAAATTATTGTTTTGTTTTGTTTAAGTTGAATTACAGGTTCTTGTGGCAGCACCTTTCTGGCTGCATACATTGTACCTAGAAAATGGCACTTGATTCTTGAGTAGAGCCTGGTAGTCACCATAGTGCAAACAACTGGGAAGGATTAAAAAGATTATGATATGAGTGCTTGACATCCCTGGCAAATGAGCTTCATCTCTAGCCAGAAAACAGGTCTGCCTCTCTCTGTATTTAGTGTTAGCTGATGCTGAAATTACTAATTCATTACAGAAAACTATTTCTGCCCCAGAATACAAAGCATTCCAGTATTAATTTATGTTTTAGCTTCCAACTTTGCAAATGTATCTGATTCATGTGTCATCGTTCCAAATGCATCACGTATCAAGATATTTGGCTCCTATGCATGAGTTTTTAGACTTGTAAAATAAAACAGGTTGCGAGATGCCTGTGGAGGTCCTCTAGTCCAATCTTCTGCTCAGAGCAGGTTCAGATAGATCAGGTTGCTCAGGGCTGTCAGTTTTGAACAGCAGTAAGAATGTCTGTTTCACAGCCTCTCTGGGCTTCTGTTTGGTGTCAGACTACTCCTATGATGAAACCTGCCAATGCTAATCAGAATTTCCTGCCATGCAACCTGTCTGTTGCTGTGCATCTCCAAGACCAATACCCTCCTATGAGGTTATTGATGTGATGAGAGAGTAAAAAGTTAGSAACCAAAACTGCCAAATTTCACAAACTCTGCCTATGTAGTAGAAATTCGATGGGGGAAATTTGAATTCTCTCCCCAATATCAAGACAGGAAAGGAGAAACCAAGTGGAGTGTCACGTACACCTACCCTWCCGTAAGGGACAGGGTCTATATATGTAGACTCTACAGTCTGTATAGAGACTGTTGTATGTGTGTGTATATATATATACTTATATATATATATATGCAGCCTGTATATATATGTAGAGAGAGAGAAAGTTGAGCAGAGATGAGGAATGGCACCTGACCAACCTGACCAGAMCTGTCTGGATCATGTGTATTCCTCCTTGTACCTCACCTGGGACGATCTTAACTCCTTGCAAGGTTGAGTGCCCTGTATGTTCAGGATTCAGTCACTCAATCTCCATCTAAATGTAAAAGAAAAAATAAAAGAAAAAAAAAGGGGGGATTAATGAGAGAAGAAAGCGAAGGAAGACTACATTGTTCCTTCAGGCATTGGTCAACAGGCTGAACCTCGTTCTTCCCCTGGGGCTGAGACTAACCCTGAGGTGACTCGAGACTGAGAGCCCTCTCCCATCTTCTGGGGAGAGTGATTTTTGCATATTTGTACATCAGAGCTAGCTAAGAACCCTGCACTCTAGTARGGAATTTCCTGTACTGACATCCAAAACCTGCTTTGTAAGTGTTGCATTTGAATAAGTCATTCTATTTGTGAACTTGGCTAACTCTTTGGAAGGCAAACGACCTAAAGCTGACAGACTTCTTGTGAATCCTGTATTGCTTGAGCCCATAGCTCCCACAGTATTTGGTATCCCTATTAYGGGATAGTCCAGCCGCCCCAAGTCCCCTCTAACCTCTGAGGAGTGACTGGAACACAAGAGGATTCATCTATTACCAGATTAGACTCCGTTTCAAACAGCAGCACTCTATAATCGTATTGATCACTCTGCTGGGCTTGCTTTTTCCCTTGRTCTTTTGCTGCAAGTGCCACCTCTCCCTGTTGGAGAGGTCGCCCTAAGCTTTGTCTGGAGCAGTGTCAGGTGAYTGCAAAGAGGAAGCGGAAAGTAAAAGGGATGGGAGTCTAGAAGGAAAACATTAAATGGTGYGCTTAATTGACATAAAAAGAGAAAACAAAAGGAAGATGGAGCAGGACTTGGAAGACGAGTAGAGTATGTGTTCTGKGTGCGAGAAAAAAAATGGAGGTTACATGGGGGTTTGGGGAGGAAATCAGGAAGATGCCTAGAAGGTACCTGGAATGCTGAATGGAATTGGAATAAATGGATCAGAATTGCATGCTGAGCAAGGAACTCTTGGCCTGGTGAAGAYAGGGAAAGCCACATCTGTTTCACATATTTTGTAAGGTTTTTTTCCTTTCCTTTGGAGACATATTAAGATTTTGCTTGGAAAAATATGAAATATTAAATGATATTTGAGACATATGTCAAAGGTAACAATACCTGGAAATGCAGGTGTGCAAGTGCTCATTAAAATAAGRAAGTATGAGCAGGAATGAACTTTCTATTGCAGGTAAGTGGTCAGATATTTTGGATGCTTTTACTTTTTAATTCCTTTTTCCTTTAGAAACAGTGTCTAGAGAGTACAGCATGTTTTGGACACACTAAAATCTTTTGAAAAAAACAGTACATTAGGGAGCTGCATATAGAATTTTATAAATTTTCTTTAAACATCTTTTTTTTYCCCCTCACGGTAAGCCATTTGTGAAATACTCAACATTCCTTGCATCACTAAAAGTGCAATTGTGGGTTTTGATGGCAAATGTGGCACATATTCTGAAGTATACTTCCTCTTTTTATTTTTTAAAATATGTTTTRTTTGTTATGAGACTCTTGCTAAGAACATTCATTTTTGGTTGTGTTCGGTACCAACTTTCCTTCACATACGCTTGTTTGATGTATAGCACATTCTGGATTTCAGTGTGTACTTCTTTGATATGGTACCATAGTGACATATAACAAAGTCTTCCTGTATGAGATTACCTGAGAGTATTGTGTTATCTTGATGTTCTTTGAAGACAGAAATTAAATATTAAGAACATCTGAGTGGCTAGATAAGTTACTAGATAGTGAAACTGAGCAGTTGCTTTCTTGAAAGACTGATAACTACTTCAGAAAAAAAAGGTATTATTATTATATAAAAATATATATATGTATATATTATTATACAAAATATATAAAATACTTCTGTAAGCGTAAAGAGAGATCAAGGATTGAAAGAGCTAAAAACCTTCCCTTCTCACGTCTAGAAGATGCTTCTTTTGTATTGGTTTTGGGGTGTGTTGTCTGAGCAATTTTCAGTTGAATTGGCAGTGACAGATATATCTGTGCATCTGTGGATGGACAAATAGCTATAACCTAATTTTCTGTGGACATTAATCTCAAAACTTCAGGAATATATACATATATTTTAAATACTGCTCACCACAAAAAGGATTTATTTTCTGTATTAATCATACCAAGTTGTGTACATACTTGAAGTCTTTTTTATGTTTCTTACTGACCTTTTGTCTTGTAAGCAGTAATGTTTTGGTCATTTTAAAATGCAACTTTATGTGAAGGAGACCCTTTCAGTTATTTGATCTGGTTGTGCTCAGTTCAAGCATTGGTTATTGTGGTTTGTGTTTTTTGGATGTTTCCACTGGACAGTGCCTTCCTTAAGAGTGCATGTCCTAATCAAGGGTAATTTGGTTTTCCTCTCACAGAAAGAAGACGGAGAACATCTAGGAACGGGCAGGGAGGCACATGAGAAGCCGGATCAGGCCTCTTGGAAGGGAGAGGTGTTTTACAGCGCGTTGGAATCACAACAGGGATGTGGCTCTGGGTAACGCGCGGTGATCCATGAAGCTGGTGCTGCTTCCCTCCTCGGTGAGCAGGCGGGACTGAGGAAGCAATGGGAGGAGCTCACCCCATTCCGGAGGAAACGAGACTCACCTGTGGTTAGCTCCGTATTCCACAAACTCTCGTCTTCTGGAGTGGGCACACATTACATTTACATCTATGTTCGTTGRTTGAAAAGTGTCTTAAAGCTATCAAATTTCCCTGCTAACTCTCCTCTTTTCATCCTGGCTTTAAAACTGGAGTCCAGGATGGCTACTGTTTGACTAAAAAACAGCTGTGTTTTGTCTGGTATACCTAGAATTCTCCACGGGGTAACGCTGATATATTAGGTGTGCTATATTGGATGCTTCTCTAATGGAGCTCAGCTCTGCTTCGAGGCCAGTTCTTTGTTACTGTCTTTGTGTATTTGATAAGTTTAATTTKCTTTTTAATTTATCCTGTGTAATTCTATGGCTTATGCTGCAATCCATAAATCTAGTGACATGATTTTCAAAGTATATCTTGATCCCTCATCGTTAACTTTCAATCTAACCTCAGATCTTTATGTGCTTCATATTTCATTTTGGTTTTATAACTTAAAAAGATATATTATCTTACTAGAGTTCTATAGGTATATTGAATGCAGTTCCTCTAACTAAATCTTTTAGCAGGAACATATGATATTGACTTGGAGGATGRATGTATATTTCCATTAGGTCAGAATTTAAAATTATTTTCAAAGATTAATTAGGAAAGCAATCATTAATCAAGGAAAGATTCCTCGAGTATTTTAAAAGTTTCTTTTTCTAAAACTTGTCTACTAAGGGAGAAGTATTAGTGGTATTATCAGTCTATTTTATTTATTTTTAAATTGATCTGTGTCTGAATTTATTATTCTTCAGTAGTTTRCTTTCGTTTCTTACCATTAGGCATATGATAGATTAACGGGAGCAGAGAAGGAAAGAAGGACATTTGCTTCCACGAGCGTTCCTCATGAGCTTCTTTTGGAGCGCTACTGCACCTGGGCAAGAAGGTTTGAGTATAGGATTTTGTTTAGGAGATTCTGAGAAGGACTTGATTTTTGTGGTATAAATGGCATCACTGTCATTATGCTCTGCTCTCATCACTGCTTGTTATGGAGCTCTGTGTCCTTTGTAGTTTTGATGCCAGCTGTCTTTCTACTGTACTTTCTTCCCCAGGGCATTTGTAGACTCAAGTCTGCAAGCTTGGCCAGCTCTCGTTCTTCTCTTTAGAGGATGCCACAGTTTGGCACAGACAGTTTTTCCACATATAAGAGAGCTTCCGAAACAASAGTTTTGGCCTCAGAGTTGAGAGTTCTAGTCCTCAAAAATCTCTGTTTGGGTAGGAAGTGCTTCTGGAGGCCTTGAAGTAACCGTTTCTGCTGGTGTCTCAAGATTTACTTTGAGCATGGGTAGAAACACCTCATTTTTGACAAGCTGAAGCAGCGAGACCTTGCCCTTACTGAATTCCTGTTCCAGTCCACAGGTTAAATGCTCTTGTGGCTGCCCATGCTGCCTTTGTGGTTGGCATTCTGCTTTGTCAGAGTCACTTTAACACTTTGTAAGGCTAAAGGAACAAACATTTTATTCCCTGACTCTGCCATAGTGTCAAATATGCAAACAGTTGCAGAAGGCGTAAAAAAAATGTCCGTCTGTTGTCTCAAGTTTTTTATTCCTCCTACTTTAAGCAATATAACTCTAGCATTGTGAATCCTCATGACCTCCAAGTAAAGCTCTTAAGGCCAAGAAAGAATTGAATTTAAAACATGTTTGTCTTGAAAAACTGCTTGTTACAGGTGCTTAAGCTTCATGTGTAACATATGGGAGGAATTAGAGACAAACTCCTCGAAGTWGGATTTTTGCTACATTTAGTTCTGCAGCACATTGCAACTCCTCGGTTCTTTTATGGGTTTAACACAAAGAGATTTTTAGCGCAAGTTATCTCAAGTTAGTCAAATAAAAAAACATATTCTACTTCAGAATGAAATATTGAAAAATATTGAATATTCCATATCAGAATGGAATATTGAAAAATATTCCATTTTAGAAGGACAGATGAACAACCTCGCCTCCCATTCAGAGAAGGAACGTGAAATGATGGGCATTAGAATTATTGCAGGGTTGCTGGTAGTTTTGTTTTTCTGCTCTCTGCTGGGGCGATAATCTTTCTGCACATGTGTCTCATTTATCTCATTGAAAACTTAGAAATTAAAATTCTAGAGGTTCAAGAGCATGGAAAAATAGGCATGTAAATATTTATAATACTGAATTGTTGGGGTGTATGTGAAGCGGTAGATGGAGTTTGTTTTTTGCTTGATCTGAGATTTTTTTCCACATGGATATGAAGTGTGTGTGGGGCATCTCTGTGAATATAGAGGAAAGTTGTCTTGTGTCCWGTGAGCAGGTAGAGGATAATACTGTCTTTCTCATGAAGGGATAAATTTTAACTGTACATGCTCATTAGTGAACGCAGGTGTTTCCCATGGTAGTTCCCCATTTAGGAAAAAAAAGACTATATCCCTGACTTGTGCTTGGCCTGTTGAACCTATTTAACAATCACAGAACATGCAAAAAATCTTTTCAAATTGGTAAAATCCTCTGAAACTTGTAGCCTCAGAAGAGTTGTAATAAAAGTGCTGCTATTTTCCTCTCTGTGTTTTGAGAGTTGGCAACAGAGCACAATGCTGTACTGGGTTCAGTCTGCTGGCTTGCCTTGCAATAAGGATTTTCTGGAAAGCTCCCATCTTGGAGAAAGTGCAGCCTTCTTGGAAAACAGCTGTCAAAAATAGTTAAGTCATTGCCATTTGCCATATCTGATATATTTATCAGGCCTCTGAAAGGCTTTTTATTTCTGTGGGYTTCAATCCTTTTACCCAGAAGCAGGTTTGAACCTTAATAAAACTTACGTGACAATATCCATACGCAGTGTCATGTAAGTTTGATTCCAAGTAATTTCATACGGTACTATTTAAACTGATGCATTATTAAAAGCCAAACAAATCTGAATACATTTCCAGGAATACCCAAAGCRAATAAGTCTATCATTCTTGATGGATAATGTTTAAATGGCAGTCAGTAGTCATGAGAATCGTAATAAAACTGTAATTCCTGATTTATTGTTTTCTTTCTGTAATAAAATTTTAGTGTGTTAAAACTTAAAAACTGGTGATGATTTTATTTCTTTATGACTATTTTAGGGAAGAGAGGAGGATGGCAGGCAAACTGTTAGTTGTTCCTTGAAAATATAGGGAAGACCAGTTCTATGCAAATATTGATTGAACTGGTGAAGCTAATTATTTTGTTGTCACTGTTAACACTGACTTTTATTATAATTTTCTTTATGGCAGCTCTGTGGAGAATTGCTAGAGAATGAGGAAATTAGAGAAAACAAGGTCTAACATAAGTTATGACAATCCAGAGGCTTGCTCGAGGTGAGAGACAGTTATCACTTCCAGGATGGTTGGTGTGTACAGAATCTACTCCTCCACAATTCCCTTGGCAATACAATCTGCCYTCCTAATGCACAYAAAAGGAGTAAATGAAGAGTGAAAACTGTTCTCTGAAGTGTTGCATTTGAATAAATTGTGCTATTTGTGAACTCGACTACKTGTTGGAAGGCMATCGGACYTGCAGTGGGCACACCGTTGGTGAATCCGGTACTGCCAGAGTCGAGCCTACAATTACCCCAGTATTTGGTGTCCCTACCAAGAGATGAGTTCAGCCACCCCCAGTCCCTCTAACCTTTGAGGTTCGGCTGGAATGCAAGGGGGTCCGTCTCTTACCAGATTTGTTCCCACATCCTATTCAAACTGCAAGAAGCGACTCTAGAGAAACCAGTTGCTAATGCAAATGTACTTTGTGTAGTTAGATTTGGAGCTTGACTTTTAATGCAGYTAAGTTTCCAAGTGCCAATTCTTCAAAAGAACAATAATATTTAGATATTAGCAGTTCAGTTTTGAAGTGCCACTTCAAATATGTAGATATTGCTGTTTCTGCAATGAACTGCTAATTCTAAAAAATTGCTAATTCTAAAATCCTAATTTTAGAATTTAGAAAATTCTAATGTTAAAACCTGCTAATTCTAAAAAATTAACTGGCTAATTCCACTGGTGCAAAATGTCTTTATCTCCTTACTATATTCACGTATGAAACTAGAAACTAAGGAGTACATTTGAAATGAGATAGTTAAAATATTTTGCATTTTAATTCAATGCCTTCTGACTTGCCTTAATTTGGGTATTATTGCTGTGACAAAAATACATATTCAGTAGTGACTGTTGGTTAAACTAACCAACAATCCAGCTTACCCAGAATGGAATAAGAAGGGTGTATATCTTTCTCTAATATGGTCTTCCTGGTGAGCTTGAATGATTCAAGAAGCACTCTTCAAGTATTCCTGCATTACCAGGCTTCGCTGTGTATGTGATGAAGGGCACTCAGACYCATAGATAGCAAAAATATCTTTATTAGTTCTTATGACCTAATAATATGAAAAGTTGGCAGTTTTTTTCAGTCTTTACTTAAGATGTAGGTCCTAACTTTCTCTTAGAGTACTTTTTAAGAGCCGAACTACCAAACTTGTGGTTATGCTACTGCTTTCAGTACGTGAATATGAAGTTTTTTGTGCAAGTCAATGCACTTCAATCTAATGTACATTGTTTTTTAACGGAACTGAGGCAGASTTCTAACTATATAAGGACAGTTTAATGTGTTTCATCTGTGTTTCAGCTCTCTACTGACAGTGGAGGTAGCTCAGTAACTGCTGAATAATCTCACTTTCGGTGGCTGAACAAAAGTTTGTGCTACAGAGCTCCTTGCTCTGCGCCAGTAAACCCCTACCAAGTCTACAGCTGGATGCTAATTTTGTGTAAAAAGGAAAAAAAAWAAAAGATGTTTCAAAAGAAGATACCCCAAAATAACCTTTATTGCAAGAAAAGTGTTGTTGTACCTACAAAGTTTTGTTGACCTACACACAAAACTTCTTTTTTCTTACAAACATCTGATTAAAAATTTACAATGTTTCTTTTTTTTCAACAAAACAAAAACAAAACACAGACGGAACAAAATAAAATAAAAGAAGAACCACTGAGTATAACTTGATACTAATCTTTGGTCAGCATCGATATGTGACTGAAACAAACCTGGCTATTTTCACATATGAGATCCTGTTACAAGACTAGTTACAGGCACTAGCTGTCAAAAAAAAAGCACCATTGAGACATAACACTTAACACATAATGGTACAGCATCTTCTAAAAAAATTACTAAAGTAAACTAAATGTCAACTCATTGTACAAACATCTTTCTTACAAAATAAGCTATGATAAAATGAGGCATACGGTGTATAACTACAGTATTAATGAAACTTCTACCAAATGGATTTCAAATACACATTTTCTTTGTTTTTGCTGCATAATTAGTTTGCACATATGGCAGTCTTGATACAGCTCTTGATTTTTAGTAAATGCACCATTAATTCAAGCCAGCACCAAACAGTATGAAACATCAGACTTTCCCTTCAAAGACAGACTTGTTTTCTTCAGCTGCCTACAGTGATGCAAGTATGTAGAGCACCCTTTTTTTTGAGAATGAGGTGTTGTGGTGGTATGTGTGGTTCCTTGAGGTTAYTGGAAGGAAGTACAGTACAGTTTGGTTCTGCAAGTCTAATGGTATTAAAAGCAGTCAAGGTATTTTGCTACAGTGGTTGTGCCTCAGCTTCCAGTATTTGATGTGGTTGATTCAGAACACAATCCTAGTGACCTGCTGTGAAACATATTTGCAGAGGCTAACATTGTAATTCTCATCCTTTAAGACTTTTCTTTGAATACTCAAAGTTTTTCAAGAGCACTTAGGACYATCTAGAGGAGGAATTACAGTGCTCTTTCAGTTCTGGTATCTTTCAAAATTACTTGTACGCTATTTGGATGACTGGCACAAACAGAAAAGGAAAACTTTCAAATCTACTATTTTTTTTTTTTAAAGAAAGCACCTCTAAAATGATATAGCTCAAATTTATAAATCTAAAGAAAAACMACCAAGTTTCCCTTTTGTTTACATAATTTGTTACTCTCTCCATATATTACTGCATTAAAAATAAATAAACATCTATATATTTTTTTAATTAGGAACTATAGCAAAATACCCAAAGTGTTACAGACTGCTAACAGGAAAAAATGGCTCACTTTTTTTTTTGTGCCATTTAGTGCCATATGATGACTCCTTGAACATTAACTTTTTTATATACCTTTAAATTGAGGTTATATGAAAGATACAGTAACTATGGTCGCCTTTGTAATCAAACTTTTGGCCATGGAAAAGTCTAAGTCACCCCTCCTGCAAGTGTGATTCTGCAGTCTACGCAGGATGAAAGGCAAGAGACTTTCCCCTCTCCCCTTTTCTCTCCAAATCAGTGATTTTCTCAAAGGTTTTGGGAAAAAGACATGCTCAGATGGATAAAATAGGTGTGCAGAAGGGACTCCRTGATGAGCAGGGCTAAGGCCGAAAGGGGCTAGTAGAGTTCTATCCACAGCCTCATTCTGAGAGCGTCTCCAAGTTCTCCTAGGAGGTAGTTGCCCTCATTGCTGTCTTCCAGTTTCCTTAGCTCCTTTTTCTTATATAGAGGAATGCTAGTGATTTCCAGTGTGTAAGTTCCAGCCACAGACTTTTTCTTGGCTGTGTGTAAGTAGCTGAGTCCCTCCCTCTGATGGAGTCGAAAGACGCCCTCCTCGTTGCCCTGTGAGATGACGTAGCGCACGTGGTTGGTGAGGGGCTCTATGGCTGGCACGAGTTCTAGGAGATGCTCTTTGCTATGGAGCCCAGAGATGTTGACTCTCATCTTCAAAGGAGTATCCATGTCTAAGCTTTCCAAGCTAATCTGGTCCATCTGAAGTAAGGAAGAAAGCATGTTTAGAGAAACACACATTCACTTGCACTGAGAGAGGAATAATAAATGACTGTTAACTGTTTCTGCTTTTCTTCAACTCAAGCTGTGAAAGAAGCTGTTGTAAATCCTCCCCAACTGAGAGAACTGCTTAATTCTGTATAACACACCCCACAGATCTTAAGGTTTCTCACACAGGCTTAACAGGATAATTAAAGTTATAGCATCAAGTGTATAGAAGGGCTTAGATTTCAGTGTCTTCTCAGATTCTGTTTAACTTGAGGCTTGCAGAAAGTCCGTATAAAGAAGAGGCATATGTTTAGTTGTGCCTCTTACAGTCTTTACTGCACTACTTAACTTTAGCAAGCAAACTACATGCTTCACTGTGGAATATTGTAGAATAGGACCTATAATATTGTACTGGAATTCCCTGAAAATTATGGTAAAACAGTCTTTATGAATCATGGCTTCTGCAATTAGGCCCTGCATTTAATCACATTTTGGGAATAAAAGAATTAAAAAAGAAACTGAAGTAAGGATGTAACTTCTGCATTATTTGCCTCCTACATAAATGACTGGTACGTCATGTTGCATCCTGCTATTGAGAGGTGTGCAGAAAAACTTYCTGTGATTCTTTTGCTCTGTTGCGGGGTCCCGGGTGAGTGCACTCTAATGGAAGCTCTAACAAGGAACAGTTTTTGGAAGAGCTTCTGGAGGAAAAACAAACAACAACAAAAACCCAAAAAGCATAGGCTGTGATCTTCTTTAGGAAGTCAGGCACTATATCAGGAATTTAGCTTATTTGTCAGGATCCACTTGTAGATGTAAAGAATTCCCTTTTTTTCAAAGAGAATTCCAGGCATGTGTGAGTACATACGTGTACTGCTATGTAGTATAATTCAAAATTTGTTGTAAAAGCAAAGAATATCTGTGGATGTGAGCAACTGCCAAAGCATGTTAAACACTGCAATACTGCAGCCCATTCAAATCATGGTCATGAAGTCATGTCGCTTTATGGACATGAAAATGTGTGTGTGTGCTCACTTTAGTTTTAGTTCGCTTAAGGTGCTCTTCTAGTCTTGGTACTCTCATATCAGAAACTGAACAGTTAACTGCTACAACTAAAAGTATGTAAAATSGTTTCTGACCAGTACTTCTTTCTTTCCTCCAACTCTCCAGCCACTTCTATCAAAATATTCAGTGGAATTTGAGCTCTTGTCTGGCTCAGGCGAGGGCTGTAACTACCATGTTCTGGTAAGATGTGTAAAATACTCAAATTCAGTGTAGATCGGGTCCAGGACGAGTGAGGAAAGGGAAAGAAAAGGGATGTTTGTGTGGACTTTGGATATGTATGAGGAAATCAAACATTTAGATTCTAAGTGTCAACATTATACACTTTAGAGCATGAATTACAGAGTTGCTGCCCTCTAAAAATTCTGCCAGGACTAGAATGGGCTTCATTCTGCTGCTGGCAGMTGTGTGTAGTAGTAGGTACTTAGAAGGTGGTAACTAAGGATTGTTGCAAGTCCTAACATTTTCAGGGAGACTTGCTTCTCTGTTCCTTGAATGGAAATTATGCGATCAGCACACCTTGCCATTTTAGCTGGGGACTGGTATGTTTACCCAAAGAAATTTGCTCAATGGATCGTCTGCCMTATTAGGAAAGACTGAGAATGCTGGGCCTGTTCAGCCTGAAGAAGAGAAGGCTGAGTGGGGATCTAATCAGTGTGTATAAGTACCTTAAGAGAGGGAGTGAGGAGGATGGGAACGACCTCTTCTCACTGGTGGCCAGTGACAGGACTAGAGGAAATGGCCACAAACTGAAGCATCAAAAGTTCCACAGAAACTTAAGGAAAAATTTCTKAMCAGTGAGGGTGACAGAGCACTGGAACAGGCTGCCCAGAGRGGTKGTGGAGTCTCCTTCYCYRGAGATCTTCCAAATCCCCTTGCATGCYACCCTGTGCCCCATGCTCTAGATGACCCTGCATGTGCAGAGGGGTTGGACTAGATGATCTCTAGAGGTCCCTTCCAACCTTAAGCATTCTATGATCTAGAAAGTTTGTTCTTGGTATGCTTTTTGACTCGKCTCCCTTTGCAAAACTAAAAGAAAAAAAATCTCTTTTCTCACCCATCCCAAGAGTAATTAAAGTCATTGTCCTATTGCTGCAGCTTTCAATACAGCACCATATCATATAGATAATGCAGCAACRGGTACAAAGGTATACTCATTTTACCTTTTTTTTTTTTCCCAAGGCATCTTAAAGGCTTAAATACTACTGCTGTCCTTCCATCAGAATGACGTAWCTTATTTCCAGAAACCTACAAAAGCAGTATGAAATGTTCCAGCCTGAAGTCTAATTCTCAAATACTTGAGCAATACCTTGAATTTAAGTATATCAGTTATCATGAAGTCCAGTTCCCTTTACTGTGAGTAACTGTGGAACAGATGTTCGGAGTTAAATAATCTGCTTCAAGAAGATCTATTTAGCTGTCCCAGACCATAACATACTTTTCAACCTCCTAGAAAATAAAGCTTGAGATCTAAGGTATCATAAATAASACAGGCCAACAGCAGAACAGATTGCAGGCATCACCTAGGCCTCTGTATTTCTCTGAATTTGAGATATTTCCAGTAAGYAGACTACATCTTGCATTGCAAAGAATTCTTTACAAGCTTTTAAGTGCAGTCATTCATAAGTGTTTATGTCTTTCTGAYGGACTCACCATTCCTGCCAACAGGAAATAAGTATGAAAACACCAGGGGGGAGAGGGGAGAAAATTTCTTTCACCAGTGAATGTATCTCTATACATATCCTCCAAGAACATTACAGTGTTTATCTACCACAGTACGTACAGTGTCATTAATGCTTCTCTTCTTCCTACTGTCCTTTTTGGAGTAACCATTGATCTTGCACTCGTAACATGCTTCAGGGGACAGAGCATTCTCTTCATCAGCATCTCCATCCAGCGGCAAATACTGGCCTTTATTGAATCCCATCCCTGAGACACAGTGGCTGTTGATTAAAAGTAATTGTTTTAGTGACTTCTTTCAGTTTTATGAACTCTCTCATTAGATGGAGAGCAAGTGTGTGTGTTATTTGTCCCATAAGTCAACTCTACCCTCTATCTTGTCTTCCTCCCCTCTTAAGGAGGTCTGTGGATGAATAGTGTGACATGCTGAACCAAACAGGCCTTTTAGAAAGGCCCGCTGGTCTCAGATAATTTACAAATATTGTGAGAAAACAGCAAAAACAATTTTCCTGACATATGACATAAAGGTATTGGAAGAATTTWGATTTAACTTTCTGAGTTGTATAGTATAAATGTACAGTTATTTGAATGAAAATTGTATCTTCTCTTCTGTAGTAGCAGTCTTCATATAGCAGATTTGTGAAGAAGTTGTGCTAATATTGGAGGGGGAAGCAGAAGTAATTATTTAATTTTGCTTGTATGCTAAATGTAAATTTAGAGTGCTGTGCTGCTTGTACAAACACACTTAAGTCTCTACTACTGCAGATGTTTATATGCAGTTATGTAGGTCGTACCCAAAATGACTGGAACAGGCTGCTGCTAAGTAGTCTCTCCTCCCCTGGCAGCCCTGTTATTCAGTCTCACTACTGCCCTAGATTTTTGTGGCCCTCAGAATGTGTSTTTTTTTGAGGATTACACAAGAAATACTCACCCTTGCCCAACTCTGTAATAGCCAGGTGGACAGCCACAAAGATAACCACCTTCGGTGTTGGAACAACCATAATTGCAGGGGTTCTTGGCAGAAGAACACTCGTTCACATCGTGGCATGCACTTGAGAACTGGTCGTAAGAAAATCCAGATGGGCAGGCACACTTGTAACTTCCAAGTGTGTTGTAGCAGGAAGCAGAGCCACATGCATTAGGATTGGAACATTCATTTTCATCTAGTAAGCAAAAAAGTATATTAGTATCTTCTATCTCAATAGACATCAGAAAATCATAACATTGTAAAGTTCAAGCTTAATTTCTAAACATAAGCTCTAAATTCTGTAGTTCCAGGGCAAGTCTTGAACACGGCTTGTCTTGTCTTGCATGTCTAAATACGACCATCTTAATACACTAATGTCTAGTGTCCTCTCCCCAGTCCTGGCTGTACTTTGCAGGGATTTAGGTGAGGTCAGCATGGAAACAAAAAACATCTTCATTTTTGATCTCAACAACTCTCACAGCCCTATCCTCTGATGTGAAAGTATATTGCCTGAAGTCCCAAAGATGCATGAGCTGAAGATATATTTGAAGACTTTCRGTGACTTCCCTTCTTGTAGCAGAAAATTACAGGCCTTTTGAGGGAGATGATCTAAACAGCCCAAATGATAGGGGAAAAAAGGGAAGCATTATCTTCCTCTTAAAGGTATTTATGTTTGGATGTTGACTTCTTCCAGACATGTGGCCAAGATAAGAAATCAGAGCTCTGTTATGTTTCTATTCTGTTTAAAATCTAGTTTCTTCATTCTGTTCACCCTGTTCTAGCCATGTTTTTCATCTACTTTTGGTGCTGCTTACAACATTCTAATGACTTGCACTTCACTGAGGTACCTCCCTTTGACTCYTCTTGCCTATCTCAAAGCTTCAGCCCATAATGACTCCAGGATAACGCCTTCCCCATTTTTTTTGCAGTCCATTTGCATGTGTGTGTCTTGCCTTTACAATACTCTTRCCCAGCCATTTTGATGTGTTGCCATCACACAGAAACTGATGACTGTGATGATGACATAATTTTCAAATGTTTTCTGAAGTTAACAATTTGACCAAAGCTTTTTATGAAGGTTTGGGCAGTTAACTATCTAATGCTCCTACATTTAAAGGTAAATACTATTACAAAAATATACAAAAAGTCAATAGAAAAGTAAGATTTACTTTTTTATTGTTATTTCTTAAAGAATGCTTAYAGACACCTGCATTCTCAGTCTTGTCTCATCTAGTCTCAGACTCATTTAGTGTCTGTTGAACAACTTAATTGGTTTTCATTAATTTTGGAAGAAGGCACTTTGAAGCTTCCTATTTGTTTTCTACATTATAGATTTGTGCTTTGACCTGAAGGCTTCTGATAGTGCTAAGTATCATTTGTAAAATAAATGTTGTCCTGTTGTTTGAGATCCATCATGATCTCAATTCATACTTGGAGACTGAAAATGCAAAAATACCTACCAGTATGAAGAKTACAGGTGATAGGAGGCATTCCTGTCTGATGCTTGTTGTAACTTTGCTTAGAGTAGTGAATATCTAGTACCTTCCTGCTTTTAATTTTGAATTGGGTTTGTGTGCTACTTATAGATCAGAGATACCACGTGAGGATGCAACAACTTATACGGGACTTTGAAGCAGCAGACCCTTGTTGCTTTCCCCCGTGAGTCCTCTTCTGTGCTTTGTTATTTCTTGGTCTGCCATTTCATAAGGCATCAAAATGACTACAGTATTCAGCAAGTCTCCCCTAAATACTCCAGATGTCTGAAGTAGTGCTTCTCTGAAGGGGCTATGTTATTCCTAATCTAATGCAAGATCCCAGTGTGAGACTAGATATTTATTTTATTTCTGATGATTTATGTTTTGCTAGGACTATTGTTCTTGCTTTGGTATTAGTTTAGCTTCTTTATCTTATATGTTCCATCAAACATAGTCCGAYAGACTAGCATACATTTTTTTTCTTCCTTAAATTTCTGCATTTCTTTAGCTTTGGATCAAAGCTTTTTATGTTTTTCTTTGCTTTTAACTGTTCAACAATGATCATCTGCAAATGTTTATTTCAGTCTTAATATTATAGTGAGTCTTTTTTTGTGTATTTTACTGTGATGACATATAAAATGTACAATTCTGAAGTGTTACTGTTAAGTCATAGCCTTTCCTGTAATGGTAATCAGCACATATATTTCATTTACCCCGGTCAGGATATATTTCCCTAGGGCTGTTTTCCTCACCAGTGTCAKTCAAGCAGAAAAATACTTTTCTGAGAAGAGTCAGAATGGAGGGAGGACTAGTATTAACAGGATGAGTGTGTTACCTTACGTCACTCAGGGGTGTTGGAGTAGTAGGTGRGGTGGGGAAAGAAATTTCTGGGTTCTAACACCCATAAACACTTTCYCCCTGCTCATTCTAGTCCATAGATGGCAGTTGTTCCTGAAATGACTATGACACATTTGCCTTTTTCATGTATTGTAAGCAACTTGTTCACTTACCAACACATTGATTCCACTGGTAATGCTGAATATATCCTTGTGGGCATCCGCATCTGTATCCACCCAGAATGTTCTGACAGCCATGCTGGCACCTATGGTTTCCATCRCATTCATCCACATCTTTGCATTGGGAGAGAAGAACATGAATGAAAATGTGTTTATACATGTGCCAAATACATTACTCTGCCTTGACCAAAACCGCCTAAATAACAGTATTTATGACCAAGAACAACTCATTCCAAGAYGGATGTGTCATTCAAGTTAGTCTTTTGAAAGCCTTAAGCTCTATTCATTCAGTTGTTCTTTATCTCTGTGCGTAATAAAATTACAGCTTTGAAACCCTAATCACCTTAGTCAGATTTGGAGAAGCACTATTCCTAGTACCAACATAGGATATTGCTTTCCTTAACATACTTACACTCCAAATGTTTTGCATCTCTGTTTTCAAATAAACTAAATAATAGTAAGGTTCTGGTCTTTAGGAATACTTAAGAAGTGTCTGAATGTTAGGAACACATACCAACTCTGGAGGTCATCTGAAGCAGCATCTGCTATAAGAATTACACATATATCAAGTTACTATAACCAGCCTAATGAGTCAGATGCAATAGGTACTGCTAGCAGAAAATAAAAAATCATCTATGACATCACAGATTCCAAGTTAACACTCTGTCTTCTGAAACAGAATCAGTAGAATTGAGTTGTCTAAGAAAACCATACTGGAAGCTGTTCTTTTAACAATAATGACAGAGAGGTTGTGGTGTTTTATTTGCATGTGTGTTTTGTGAGTGCCTTACCACAAGTGACTTAGTGTTTTTTTCCATTGGTTGAAGAACACTGGAAGGACGCATGTGCTTTATGAAAAACAAGTAACCTAACAAATTATATACTATTTTCTATAGTCTATCTGGGTTTATTCTGTAGTGATAGTCTAGAAATAGACTCCAAATATCAATTCCTATTTTRAATGGTTTGTCAAGGCAGTTGACATTGCGATGCCATGGATTTGTGCAAATAAAGCTTTGCATTTATAAATCTCAGCAGCCAGAGGGCCTAATATTGCCTTTCCATTTCTTCTTTGCTTAAAATCCAAGACCCTCTGAAGATGACGGAACTATCATGTAGTTATTTTCTGATCTGGGCTCCCTTTTCTTGTCCAGTAAAGAAAGAAAAAGCATCAGAATATAATTTTTATTTTCAGCTGTTCTGAACTGCCCTTCCCTACGCATATCTCTATATATAGATATCTCTGTATATCTCTATCTAGATTTATAGTAAGAATTTCAGAAATTTATGTGGTTTATGTGAATGACTAAAATTAGCTTAAACAAAAGTTGGAGAAGAGATAGTCTACTTAGTGTTAGACTAATAATGAAAAAGTAAAACAAAAYCCCCTAGATTTAGATGCATAAAACTATGTGAACCTTAAACAACTGTGCAAACAGTGGTTTGAGACTTCAGCTAAGTCATGATCAGTTCTGTACACTAATCATGTTTAAAGAGTGTATATACGTATACACACACTTATRCTTAAAATTTCTGAAGTACATTACTCAATATTTGTTTTGATATTACTTTTACTAATTCTGACACTCTAATTTTCTGTGGTGATTTGTTTTTAAGATCCTAGACTAGACACAGAAGAAAGGATTTGCACAATGAAGAATAATTTGACCTTTGCTAGTTATCTTCACTGTTTCACTAGTTACCTTCACAGTTTAATCCAGTAGAATCCAAAGAAAATCCCCTCTGACATTCACAGGTAAAACTTCCAGGAGTGTTTTGGCATATTCCTTTTGATCCACAAAGTGACGGCTGAGAACCACATTCATTGTTATCTTAAAAATGCAGAGGATAGAGAAGAAAATTGCCAGATCTTGGGGTAAGACATTAGGCACATTCATGTACTGTTTATTTAGAGGTTGAAAAACATAGCAGTGCAAAAATTTATTTTGGAAATACCATTATCCAAATATTAGATGACTTCATAACTTATGAGGAACTACAGCTACTTAAGAAATTGGAAAGGCAAGCTRTAGTTCAGATATGAGTGCAAAGACCCAGGTATGTAATTCCTGACGAGACATAAAGACTGCATTTCTGTATTAGGTGAACTAAAATGGTTTCAATTGGTAAGATTTGTATAAATGCTCGAGAGCTAAAGACATCTGTATCTATTAAAGAAGAAGAAGCAGTATGTTTTTGTTTAACTATATTTTAAATCAGATTTTAATACTTTACCTCCTTTGTCTCCATCTGGTTACACTTAGAATATAATAACACGCATTAACTATATACAACTGTTTACTAAGCAAAAATATAGAAATGGTAAATGAACTTCATTTTTTTCCCTTTTTTCCTTCTTTTCTTATAAGTGCTGCTTTTCAAAATACGATTTTTTTTGACTGCTGACATTACTACTCTGTATTAATGCTGTTTATATAATGCAAAAGAGAGGGAAGAGAGTCAAGAATGTCCTTCTTATAGAAACAAGGATGCTAGAAATACCATGTTTTTCTTACCAATACAAGCTGTGTGATGTTGAGTAAAACCAGGTGGACATTTGCATGTGAAGCCTCCAAGGGTATTGACACAGAGAAACTGGCAATTGTGTTGTTTGGTTTGACATTCGTCAAGATCTGAAAGTAAGAGACGTTGTTGTCTTGCAAAAAGTTAAAAAAATACAACCACACTTAAACTGCAGAAATAACCATACTTTGAAATTATATTCTGTTAAGACAAAGCACAACAAAATTAAAGTTGCTAAGCATTACTTTCTTTACCTTTACAAGTCTTCCCATCTTCCTGAAGGAGGTAACCCCGGGGACATGAGCACTGGTAGCTCCCCTCTGAGTTCTTGCAGATAAAATTGCATGGTTTAGGAGACTGGGAACACTCATCCATATCTAAGGAGAAAAAGCGGTAAGTATTTAATGTGCTGATTGTCTCTTAAAAGAAGTCTTCTACACAACATTATTTTCAAGAAAGATTTTAGCAGGAAAATGTCTCCTACCTCCTTTTTATTTTTCCCTCAGTGTTTCTCTTTCTTTCTCTATAGRATAGTACTACAGTGTCAAACTGAGTCCACTGAAACAATAATCTACCAGAATGACAATGAATTCAGCATTTTTTTCTAAAGAATAAGCCTTTAACTTCAGRCATGTCACAGTATATTTGGGATAACCAACAAAAGAATGGCAAAATGTAGCCCACAAAACAAGAAAAAGTTTGTCAGTCAAAATGGTTATATGTTYGAAATGTGTTTTCCATTCATAATGCTATCAATCTTTATTCTACTGCAGGAATATTGATTGTGTAGCTTGCTTCTGGATTTTGCAAAACTGTATATAAAAGCAGAAAAACGTATTAGCAGAAGAAAGGAAAGGGATGAAAAGAGACAAAAAATTGCTATGATAGGAGAACTTAAAGAGCCTGATTGAGATCTGCACTGTATAATTATAGTCAAGGCAAACAAAAAAAATCAAGGATTATGATGATGAGCCTTACCCACACAAGATGTCCCGCTTATATCAGTGGTATATCCAACTTTGCAAAAGCACCGAAAGGATCCCATGGTRTTGATACACTGTCCATTTCTACATAAGTTTGGCATGACTTTACATTCATCAATATCTGTACAGAAAATATTAAATATGTCATTTTCTAGAAAACATGAAGAATTTAATTGGTGTTAGTACTGAATGCTACAGTGCAGYTGAATTCTCTTCTGAGTGAGAAACTGAATGAAAAAAACCCCAATTTTAATATGTAAATGATACTAWGAAAGAAAAAAAMCCCTCCTCCTCTTACAGTTCATCCYCGGYGTGATTCAGACAGAAACKTGTACCTCTTTTCTYAAAAAGGGTCATGACTGAAAATTGATTATCCATTCAATTTTAATTGCTATTTTCTCTACCAAAAATTTCCAGCCACTTTACTGGATAATCAGGTTGCAGTTTTGCTGACTCAAAATGCAAAGCCTGTATAAGTGAATTTTCTTATGGCTTGATTAGATGATRTTTAAAAAGCTGTTACCACAATTAAAAACCTGTTTTAGCTTTGGTTCCTTCTAAAGAAATAGTAACTGCAAAGCATTCAGTAAGACTGTGAACACACCACACGATTTTGTCTTCTGCCATGTGTGTAACWTTTCAACATACAAAAGTTTTGGGATGGCTCTCTCAGCATTTTGTTGTTTGCTAATGCCTCCTGTTTTAGATTCCAACCCTAAAATTTCTGCACAGCTGTGAATTATTTCTGTTGTAGCTACTGTTTAAAGGTGTTTTTAATTTCTAGTCACTCAATAGCATTTGAAAAATCAAAATCTGTCATTTTGCAGGAAATTCTTCAAAGGAGCTTCAAAGAGAAAGCTGCGTTTCTTAAATATGTGAGAATATTCTTTCCCCCTTTTCTACCTCCTTCATCCCTGCAAATACCTCTTCCATCTGTAGCATAGCCTGGCCCATGTGGACAGAGTTTCTTATATTGAGYAGTTCCAGGAAGCGGACAGAGCTCGCACTGGTTACCCCAGCCCCGGCCTCCATCACAGCAGCACTCTGATTTGGTGACAAGATTTCGGCTGCTTGAAGCCATCTGACACATGGTCTGTAAAACTTCAGCAAAGCAAAACCCTTGGCGATTATCTGCAAGGGAGAGGTGCAGAGGTCAAGACAGAGCATAAGACAAATAACTGATCTGTTAAACATCTGAYCTATTATTCTGGCTCCGTTATCAACATGTGCAAACACTAGAAGATTAGAGCAAACAGACTTTGCGCTATATTTGACTTAGACTTTCAAAAAATTTGTAGTGTTTTCTGATAATCTGTTGTCCTTCTAAGTTTATTCCAGACATCCCAAAAGTTCAGACGCTGCCCACATCTGGTGGGAGTTTTACCTCTAGGAAAGCCATGCCCTGGGGCATCCCTGACMAGATTGCTGAACAGTCACAGGGGCTGCAGGCCAAACTGAGTTCCCACTKAGCATGCCTACGTTTGGTTTGCATTTAAGAGACTTAGTCTTTTAAGGGTTGAAGGGTGTTTGTTTTACTGGCCAAAACAGCATGTCTATTGAGCAATCTAATTACACTGATGTGGTTTAGAAGAAAAAAATCCTTAGTTTCAAAGCTTCTAAACAACGCAGTGCCTTTCTAGTCATACTCTCAGCTTGGTTATTAAAAAATAATTAGATTTGTATTGCCACAATCTTATCTAATCAGTAGATTTCTTGYAAGAAACAGGTAAAAATAAGGTCTTTCCTTTATGCAAAACTTTTTTTGCATAGCAAAAACAAGAAGGCTGCCTTCACTGAAGGTGTCACTTGTGTGAGACAGTGTATTTTTGATTGGAGAGATCTGCAAGASTTGATGGAATCTGTTTAATTGATTGGAAATGTGTTTGCTTCCTGAGGAAATATTCCTGAATAATTAAAACTTTTTACACTTTTTTTTAGAAGTGTAGCTAATTCCATCGTMAGTTACATAACAAATTTACTTTCAAATAATTGTAGCATATTTAGTTCTCCATACCCACTAAAATAGGCATTTGAATTTATCTCACTACATTAATAAAAATTTATAGTGAATTTTGAAGTTACTAAAATGAGTGAGACAAAGTCAAATTTCCATTAAATTTCTACACTGCAGAACAGCCAGRAAGGCAAATGGGAGGGTTACTATGCAGTATATATGTAGCTGGAATGTGACAATATATGTTGTTGAGTTGCTTTTCYTTTTCTTMATGGTAGTTTATATTCACTACTTAGGTAAAAGGATTAGGATGCAGGGAAGTACTGGTTTTAACAGAGATCCAGATTTTCCAAGCTGTTTAGGAAATGCATTAGCATTTGGTCTTAAGCACTTCAGAGCCTGTTTAAGTCTGTGTTCTATTTAAAGTTGTTGACCATTACATTCATGGTTAAGTTTCTTTAATTCTTACTATTTTGGAGACTCTGCTTCTGAGGATTAGCAGTTGTATAAGGGGCATTATAGCTGAATGAAACTTAATTGTGTAAGCCTTGAACATCCAAGTTTATTAGAGGTCCAAGTTTATTAAGGTAAGCAGTCTCAATTCTGTCAAGTTATTTTAAGTATCAAAATAACTGTCACAGAGATTTTAACTGCTGATTCTTATTCTATATGCTAAMACTTATTTAGATTTTTTTTTTCATATTGTGCAAGAAAAGTAATGAATTGAGATCAATCCCTTTTCTCCTAAGTAGGTGTACTGTGCAGGTCCTTTTGTATATTTTGACTTGAAGACCAGGTAATACTTTACTACCTGTTTGAAATGTAAAATCTATTTTAAGCTGAACAGAATAAAAATGTATGCATAATATATTTTGAACAGTGTGATCTGTGATAGACTCTATGCTTATGCTTTAGTTCTGAAGAAGGACTTGCTTTCAGCCAAGCTAGATTTTTCAGGGTCACTTCTGACTAYGAAGAGCCTTAAGGAAAAGCACAAATGTAGAAWTTTTTTTTTTTCATATATTCAATATAAGCAAGCAATAATGAACTCCAGGCAGGGTATTTCCTTGGTAATAATGAGTTGCTGGGGTTAATGGCCTGTGGCATCCTCTTCCCATATGGTCATTAATCCCCAGGAAATGCCCTGAACTTTGAATGTTATTGCTTTGCTTTAGAATCAGCATGCCCCTCATGACAACTTATGGGGAGTTGATTATATAGTATATAGATAAGATAGCATTTTTTCATTAAAAATATTTAGATATTAGCAAATACACCTRTATTTTCATGTGTTAACACATGAAAATATTTGTACTTTAGCAATAATCATGAAAAAGTTGCAGCTACCTTCTGGTTGATTTAAAAGAGAACAAACAATGGAAACAGTGCAAATGGCATTCTGAGTATAAGTGGAAAGAAATACAGGTTGATAAATGTAAAGACCTTCATCAGTGCTCAACATGCAGGCCTGCCTCAATAACTTTTTAAGATGCCTTACAGCGTTTCAGCCTTTTATTTTTGAAWAGGGAGAGAGCA
Organism: Eudromia elegans; assembly: GCA_003342815.1. Lineage (NCBI taxonomy): Eukaryota > Metazoa > Chordata > Aves > Tinamiformes > Tinamidae > Eudromia > Eudromia elegans. The sequence goes on from PTEX01000329.1 coordinate 168,860, forward strand.
AAATTCTAGTATTTTGCATTCATAATTGCTGCCTACAATGACGTTTAAAAAAAAAATTCAGATACCATTTCCAGTACTATGATGCTTAAAATGATGTTTTGAATATGGAAGCGCATTAGTTTGTCGTCTTTTGATTTCTGCTGCTTGTTCAAAAACACCTATAATTGGTCAGAGTGATTTTGTTCAGCATTATGTTTACGCTTAAACCTTTTCGGATTTAGATGACTCTGGGTGAACCTCCTAACTTCTAGACCTAGCCAACATTCTCAAGATACTTCTCTCTCCTGTAGACGATCATTTTTTGATTTCTGTAGGTAAGAACTAAAGAACTAAGAACTAAAAAGCCTAATTTATGCTCTGCATCCTTGCATGGGTTTTACAGTCTTTCTTTCAGCATGAAATGCCAAAGAAGCTCTTACCAAGGCACTCGATGCCTGACGGGCTAGACTGGAATCCTTCGTTACATTCGCATCGGTAACTCCCAATAATGTTCATGCAGCGACCGTTTTCACAGATACCTGGCTTGGTACGGCATTCATTTTCATCTTTACATAAATACAAAATGCACAGATGGATACCAGGTTACTGTTGCAAGGAAATGTTTGAAACTCCTAGAATATATTCAGAATATATGTCTAATACTTGCAGAAGTGAAAAAAAAAAAAAGCAACAACTGAGTAATTTGTAACAAAGATACCAATGCCTTATGTACTATATCCTAGGATGAAAACTTTGATCCTTTTCTGAAAGCCCTAACAAAAAGCAGAAACATATTTGCAAGGGAGCAAGTTCTATTCATAACTTTTATGGGACAAATGACAAATTGGAACAGATGCTTGATTTGAGTAATAAAGAGAAATAAATAAATAAGTTCCGCTTAGTAATAATTAAGTGTCTCCGGACACGTTTAACCTCTATTGCTTTCAGTCATGTTCCAATCAATGAACTGTTTGCCTAAAGCCATTTACAATCCCAGGGTATTTCTCCCATAGCTAATGGGGTAGAAAATGTACCAATTACATGCCTCAATTKCTTCAAAGGTACCATGCCCTACATAGGCAAAAAGACAGAATGCCTGTCATACAACCTATATTTCCTCTGAATAATTTAATCAGGATTTGTAAAAGTCATTCTCCTGYTAAGAGAATTTTGTATATATACTATATTCTCTCTCTCTCTCTGCCTCCTTCTCTCCCTGTGTATATATTTTTTGCATTGCATTAGGTGTTATTTTCCCATTCCAAGCTTTACCTGTGCAGCCTTCTCCATCAGGTCTGCGAGTCATTCCAGGAGGACAGATGCACATGAAAGTACCGATCAAATTTTTGCACATCATGCCTCTTGATTCACAGTCATGAAGGCCTTCAGTACATTCATCTAGATCTGGAAAAAAAAGATTTTGTGTTTTGTGTTTAAAATCCATTTTAGTAACTTCAGCTACTGAAGACAACCACCACTTCCTCAAGAAAAAGGACTGTGCTAATAAGTGTCAAAGAGCAATCTGAYAGCTGTCTTATCACAGTTGTCTTGGTGTGAGCTGTGGCATCTCATCATATTAAAGATGAACTTCAGCATGTTGGCACACTTTGTCCTTGCATTCTTCAGCAAAGGGTACACAGAGCACTAACTTGCAGTCATTTTCAGGGGAGTTCTGAAAAAGAAAATCCTCATCCGCTTGGCTATGCGCTACATTTCATCAAAAAGATGAATGTAAATTGCATACGAAAACTTCATTGTGTGATTAGACAAGTATTAGGGTGACATATATTGGGGAAAAGTTTACATTTCAGTCATTACCTTTGCACATTTTTCGGTCTTCTCTCAGTTCGTAGCCAGTTGGGCACGTGCATTCATAGAAACCRTAAGTGTTGATACAGCGAAAAGCACACAGCAAAGGGTTCTGGGCACACTCATTTATATCTGAATAGGAAYGGACAAAAACATCATGCTCTACTACATCTTAAAACTATCATCAGGAAATGTCTCATGTCAGCTAAAATTTATCGAAAATGTAGTAACTAAAAYGAAAAAATTGCCTCTGTGGTCTTGGATCTGCTACAGGAGACTGGAGGCAGATGGTACCAGCAAATATAAGACTGAACCACATACACCCTTCAACAAATGGATACTAAACCTCCTCTGTAGGGAGGCGCCCTTAAATTTACTTTATATTTTCCTTATATCCATGACTTCTGTGAGAGAACTGCAGAAAACAGTCATGATTTCACGCTGCCCTGAAATAAGAGCACTTTAGCATGTAACAGAGCTACGGAGTATAAAGCACTCAGCAAATTCAGATGTTTTGCTTGGTTAGCCGTATCATTTATTTTGGGGACTCAATGATGGCCAACTTTTTTTTCCTCTCTAGCAAACAGCTGAATACTGTTACATGGTTTAACCAAAATACATGCAGTTTGGGAAAAAATGTGATAAACTAAATATACTGCTCTTGCATAAATGGATTCAGGATGTTGTTTTTCAGTRACATACTTCAGGCACAGAAACATTTTTTTCTTCCTAGCTATTATGACACCAGAGATCTGGTTAATAGAATGATCTGAATACACAAGATGGAAAGAAACTTGTAAAAAAAGGGAGGAACCAAGTTACCTTCGCAATTCATCATTGGACCTGGCTCAAATCCATCGTGGCAGTTGCACTCAAAACTGCCGATCACATTAGTGCACGTACCATTTCCACAGGGGTTGCCAATTGAACATTCATCTGTATCTGTAAGTAAATGAAAACTGAAGATAACTGGGACACATGCCAAATTGTGTTTTAAATTCAAGTGTTATAATTCTTAACTTTTATGAATTATGGACATACCAACACAGTTTACTCCAGTGTAATCTAAATTGTATCCCATGGGGCACTCGCAGCGGAATGATCCATCAGTATTGATGCAGTGACCATTTGAACAAATTCCAGGGCTTTCAAGGCATTCATTAACATCTRAAAACCAGAGAGATGTTGGCAATCATGTCTTAGCTTTTGCACATCAATATCAAGTCTTAACAAGGCAATTTTTAAAAACAAAGAGAAGCCTCATCTTTGTCTCGTTGCTAGTTTCAAAGATGTCAGTAGCATCTTTGAGGGTAACTTCAAAAATAATTTAGTCTGTCTATCATTTCTTCATAGTCTATGTTTATTTAAAGTCAGTCTCTTGACACCTTTGGGCTTCAAGGAAAGAGTCATCACATGAATACTACAAGATCCAGGCCTAGTTTTAAATATATATAAAAGTTTTTCTGATTATTAGGAAAAAGAATACCTTCACGGGTATCATCAATTCCAGGAATAGTTCCATGACCATATGGGCACAAGTCCTGAAAAGCAACTGTGGAGAAAATAAAAAAAAAAAATAAAAGTAAGTGGGCAGAGAGAGAATTAAATAAATGTTTAAAAGTCATCCAAAAGCAGACATTCTCGTATCATATTTTTCTTTTAGCTGTAGTTAGTTAAAAAACATTAAATCAGTGTCATTCTACCATTCTCCTTAATCCAGAAGCARCATTAATTCTAGGCTTGGCTAGCAGTTCTGGACAGCATAGAGCTTCTGTTTTRCAATGTATTTGCTTGATACTTTTGCCATTTGTTTACTTGGARTATGTAGATAAACAAGAACTAAAGGCTATTGATTACTTTAGTGCTTCTGTGTGCCAACTCACATTTCTCCTCTGCTTTGCTTGAAACTATACTCTATTTGCTGGTATACTCTTTGCTTGAAGCTATACTTTGATCTATAGCTCGAAGCTAGTATCTTGCCTTTATACTGAATCAAAAGAATAATTTAGGATTTCTAGTCTTTCTGTGGTTTCTTTAATTCATTTTATTCCTCTTGTTAGCTTGCATGACATTTTGACYTCAAAATGACAACAGAGCAGCTATATTATCTCTAATGTCCAGCAGTTCTAGCCATCAAAACYATACAGCATAAATGTGCTCATTTATCTTGAATCTTGAATTGTACCTTCTTCTTCCTTTGGACAGAGCTCACAGGGATCACCCCACCCTTCTCCTGGCATCTTACTGCAGCAGCATTTTGCCTTGGTGGTGTTAAAAGCCTTTGGCACTGAGCATTTCCCATTCTCAAAGTTTGTGAAACAGAAGCTCTGGCGGGTATCTAAAAAAAAAAAAAAAGAAAGAAAGGAATATGTGGAACTAGCACTTTTTACCTGATTGGACAGCAAGCATTTGATCCTGAAAGGATTGATCATACTGATCTGAATTCTTTTTATGATTTTGAATAAAATGTAAAGAAACAGTTTGGAAGAAATGCCTCGTATGGTCATTTAGAGGTAGTTAAGATGGCAATCCAGTTATTTGGGACATATCCCATCTCCCCTTGGAAGCCAGAAGCATCTTTTCCACATACACTCATTTTGCTTGCAGAACTGCACTATCCCGATGGCCTTGTCTAACCGTACTCTTTTTACAGAGTATCTGTGAGCATCAACTACAACATGTCCTTACCAGTAAACTTACCAAAACATCTCCGGCCATTATCAGACAGCACAAAACCTGTGGGACAGATGCACTGGAAACCACCTGGTGTGTTGGTACAAGAGCCAAAGAGGCAGATGTTGGGGTCCTCATTACACTCATTAATATCTGTACAATAAAGGAATAAAAGTTCATCATAATCCTATCTGCTGTGAATTGTCTAAGAAAGATTATTTTACTTCAACCAGAGGTGCTCCCCCATAAAATGAAGCAAAGAGATAATACACTTGAAGACACCTTTTTGAAATAGCAATTAGAGTGTTTCACTGGCACTACTTTTTGTTTCTAAATGCACTTATCAGAGTTTTTTGTTATTTTTGTACTATTTTTTGTACTATTTTTGTACTATTTTGTACTATTTTTTTGTTATTTTTGTACTACATTTGTTAAACAAATGCGTTCAAATTAAAAAGTAGAAGACATTTATGAGAAGAAAATTATTTCACTATTAAAGGTGTCAAATTAAAGTTAATATGTCTAATGTCCTCTCAAGTTTCTAGGATTCAGCATCATACTTTGTAGACATATATTCAGCAGGTAAGGAAACAATGTAAAAAATCTTCTCACTAGGAAGAGCTAAGCAGAGGAGTCAAGTAAGAGTTCTGATATTAATTTTGAAAAATGCTCTCTGTAATTGCATTTTTAGAAGTTACTGCTCAGCACAGGACACATGAAGCAGAGCAGTTTTCCATGGAGGAGCTCTTACTAAGTGGTGAATGTGAAAAATTGTAAATCAGATTATTTCAGTAAAAGAAAGGCAATTACTTTCCTAGTTTTTGTGGCAGTTGCTAATACGTAAAGCTCAGCAGYAGTTCAGCGACATCAATGGAGTGGAAAAACTGCTCTTTTGAAGTACTGATTATTACTGTGAAAGAATTGTTAGGACTAGTGGCAATAACTCCTTTTATGTCTGTGACAGACAGGCTATTTAACYAGATTACAGAAAGGGAACTAGGAAGCCTTTGCCCTCTACAATCCAAAAAATGAAAGGTAATACATTATATGGATAGCTGAAACTTATCCATCCTTCCTCGGTTCCCATGTTTTTTGTTTTTCCCTTGAAACTAACCTGGACACAAAAAATAATCTACCTATTGCCAGTYATCCCAATACTAACTTAAAAGAAGAGTCTTACAAAAGGTGTTTGCACATGAAAGCTGTAGAAGTAAGGGACAAAACAGGTTGCAAGGGCTGTGATAGTCATTTGTGATTGTACTAGTATTYCAGTTAACACCATCTAGGTATTTTCTGCGAATTTTATCTACAGATTTTCSGGACATGGGGCAGAATCAAGAAAGGAACTCAACTCAGAGGAATGCAATTCAATCCCGCTTACTCAGTTCTGGCAAAAATCTACTTGGCAGCCATTGGAATGCTGTGACAAACTTTGGAAGTTACTGTCAGGATATTAAAAGTGGCTGTAAACAGTGACATTCCTGGGAACCAAAAGCTTCCACTGTCATGATTTTATAACTGTAGGTGATCTGGATTAATCTCAAACACAATTGCAAATATAGGGACAGCAGCTACCAAAAGAAACCATGAAGGTGGCAAGCAAATTGAATATTGTGGTATGATACAAAGGAATGAGAGCTTTTCAGGATTAGAAAATCCTGTTCAAGAAAACAAAATCAAAGTGATTCCTAGGATCCAGTCCATGAGTCCAGGATTGATAAAGGATAAAGGAGTCCAGGATTTAAATCCACACYACTGTTTACTGCAGTCCATACAGGGAGAGGCTGTTCCATTATTACCGGGAGTTTTGAGTATGATTTTGGGGCAGAAAGTGGGGGMAATTCACACTAGCTAACTGAGGTCATTTAAACTGAGAACCATGTTCTTACTCTGCCCACTAAACATGCTGGAATATACGGCTCCTAGGGCAGCTACCTTAAAGTAGTTGCCTGCATCTTTCTTGCTTACTGCCCCACATAGTTGCTTTAAACATAAAGTATCTAAGTTCACAGTAGATCTGTTTTGCTCTGCTGAAAAGAGACTTCTATCTTGGACTTTTCCCATTCCTCACCACATCAAATCTTAGCTGTGTCCTTAATGCAAGCAACAGAAATATCTGTGACATTTAGCTTCTGAACAACATGCAAGGCTTTAAAGATGCTTCCATGCACAATGAAGAACATGCATAATGATAAAAGGTCTGCTGTACCACCTCTCCTGTGAATATCTGCACTTGATAAAGATTACACAAAACTCTAAATCAAAAGACAATTTTAGAAAAGCACTTAGTCAAGTAACTCTTTCCATAAACTCAGTGGTTTTCAGTCAAGTGGTTTTCTCAATACTTTTAAAGGCTATAKTCTCCTGAATGCAGAAACACAGTGCCTCAAACCTTCTTTTTGTAAACATTATGTGAATGCAGCACACAGATTGGTTTGTTTTATCAACAATATTTGGGAAATATCATTGAGGGCTATTTGGAAGGCTGGGGGAAAAAAGAACTGCTAAAAGGACATGATTTTTTTGCGAACAGTAAAACTAAGTATTTTTAGTTTCTATCCATGAATATCACAGACCTTGCACACTTTCCTCTAACAATGTGAAAATGTCCTCTCCCTTTTTTCCTAAAACTTCTGAAGACTTCTAACTAATTATTCTCTGTCCTCATGACTTTTTAAGTAGGGTAAAATTCACCATTATCAATATATATACATATACTCCCCATCAAGTTATCACCATTTTTTTTTCTAATGGAGAAATTGTCCAAAAGCGACAGTTAAAACTCGACTTACCAATACAACTTTCACTTTTCACTTCATATCCTGGTGGACAGATGCATCTGAATGACCCTTCCAGATTCTGACAGGTGCCAGGAGAGCACGAACCGGGTAATGCCACACACTCATTAGTATCTTAGAAGAGCAGATGGAATTGGGAAAGGTTTAGTGCTCTCATGGCATTATTCTTGCAGAATAAGAGTGCTGTTCATGAAAACGATGACAGAGTTCTTTCCCAATTTTCTTTCTCTAWGGCATTTAATCCCATAAAGATCAATTACAACATTCTAATACTCAGATATCTTTACTGTGTTTTTCTGAAAGTCACTATCAAATATTTTTTTACTTTGAAATGTAGACTGTAATGTTTCCTTTTAGATAAGGGCTAGCAGTTACATTATTTCAGCTTGCCATTATCTTAGTATCTTCATCTGCTGTCATACATACCAATGCAATTCTTGCCATCTAGTGTGAGCTCATATCCTTCATTACATAAGCATTTGAAGGAACCAATTTCATTGAAACATCGTCCATTTCTGCACACCTGACCAAAGAAGGAACTGCACTCATCAATATCTGTAAAAGAACAAAAACCAAAATCCGACAAGAAAGAGTTAAGTCTCTGTAACAGTTTAACCATTACAGTGTTAGCAAGCTTAGTATATGCAATATGTTATAAACATGCTCAAGTTGCACTATATATTTCCATGGAAAAGGTAAATCTTGAAGCAACAAGGGAACAGTTGACAGCTCATGGAAAGTAACTCTCACTCTAGTGCATTAAGGTATATGTTCTATTTAAACAACACTTTTTATAAGGTATTATAATTTTTAAACTTGCTGCATTACCTCAGCTACTGCATCTGGAGACATTCAGTTGCTGCCAAGTGACTGTGTGATACTAACTCCAGACATAGAAACAAAAATGCTACGTGAGGTGTCCTGGCTTTCTTCTGGATTTCATATGTGCTCAACTTTCCCCTAAAACTTGCCTTGTCATTTTTTAGATTTTGGAATATGTCATTTGCTTCCTACAGAATTATTTTCTCACTTACAACTGTTCTGTAAACAAAGTCTGAAAATTCTTACAGAGTTACAGAGTGTTCAGAGTTACTTTAATAAATAAACTGAAAGCAAGTAAAAACATATATGAGAAAGTGTAAGGACAAACGAACATCAAGAAAGCTGGATGAGTATCATGGTGTAAGGACAACTTACACTCCCCTGTTTTGCAATATTTGAATGTGAAGGTTAACATAATTTGTACTACAGAGGTTTTCAGTCTTTCTCAGAAGCATTAAGGAACAGCTACTGAACAAGATGTACCTGCTGCCTGAGCCAGCACAGCAGTCCTGTGCTACATTTCTGCTGTGCTACACAATTACAAATACCTTGAGAGAGGCTTACACTGGGATGGCCTACGTGCCTTTGAAGGACGGGGATAGTTTGGAGCAAAGCCCTGCAGCTCTCCAGACTGTCCGGAGGAGCTAACAGGAGGCCAAGCCGGTGAGTCAGCGCGGGCTCTGTGGCCGCCTGGAAGGCAGAGTCTGGAGCACGGAGATGCTCCTGGGAGCAGATGGCAGCTGCACGGCTGCACAGAGCAGAAAACCTCCCTGGCAAATGGTGCCATTCGCTGGCTGCAGATTGTTTTCCTTTTTGAGCGAGTTTTGCTTTTTCTCTTTTTCCTTGACAAGGACTGAACTTAAATATTTAAGATAATATTTTAGTTCTCTCCTCAAACAGAAAGGAATCTGCAGACTTTATTTTGTGGGTTTTTTTTTTCCTGTCCAGGAAGGAATGTAAAGTCTTCTTTTCTTTTGGCTGATGCTTTGCACAAAGGAGGGGATCTCCAGAGACTTACAAGTCTGTTCTTCAGTCCAGGAAGATTTTACTTTTCTTATTACATGAATCGTGGAATTTAAGTTGTCCAAAACCATCAATAATTCTCTGCCTTAGGGGAATAAGAAATAGCAAAGCCTCTTTGTAAGCAAAGTTCATCTTAGGAGAACAGGAGATTTATGAATTTAGCTGTGCCAGCTTTTTTGTTGCCAGTCTACTTTCTCCCTGTCACAGCGTGCATAAGTCTCAAGTGATATGATGAAATAAATTATTTTGCATGCATGAGGCAGCATTACCTCTGCAATACAAGTTATGCTTGCTGCCAGTGGCTCCTATGGACTGCAGCAGTGGTGAGGAATTGACAGAGCTAACAGGGAGGAGAGGCAGCAGTGCCAGAGGGCTGCTCTGCTGCACGCTGAAATTGCCCCAGAAATCCGATGGGGGTGAGGGAGCAGTTAGGCTGCCCCTGAGACTGAGAGATGTTAGGGTTGATATCTTCACACACTGCTCAATAGCAAGTATATTGATATGTCTAAAAAATGGTAAAAATTATAATTTTTAGAGCAGATAACTGTATCAATTTCTTTGCACCCTGAACTGTTTTCTGCTTGAATTTTAACTTTATATGCATCCTCCTTGGCATGCCAACCCAGAAGCAATGGAAGTGAAATCTGGATTATATCACCTACCCATACAGTCATTATTATGAGTTAATTCGAATCCTGGGTAACACAGACAGTTATATGACCCAACTGTGTTTTTACAAGTTCCGTTTCCACATGGTTGACGTTCACATTCATCAACATCTGCAAAGACAAACAAAACTCTATGTTAGATCTGATTTTCCCAGGTGTGTGTTAATGTGATACCTGTGCACATSGAGACGATACTGTAAGCCTCTCTCACTTCTATTATCTATCACATTTTAATGCCCCCCCTGCCCTCCACCCCTGAAAAAAACCTTCTAGAATTCAGTTTTATTTCCTGCTGTGTGTTCTAGGAATTTCTGGAGTTTCATGCAGAACCGAAAAGGCCTTTTTTCATAATTCTTGTGGAGTTCCTGAAATACCTTTTTATATCTTGAATATTTTGTTGAATGGATTGTTTTTCACAGTCTATCAAGACTTTTATTTCRGAGTTAAAAAATTAATATTGGAATTATCAGAGATTTTTAGAGACTTTMTCAGAGTATTTTAAGTAACCATGGTATGGAAAAATTGTACTCTTTGCACTTTCACTTTTTTGTACTTTTATTTTGTACAGCTTGCACTTTCCCAARTGTCCTCCTCAGGCAGTACGATGAGTATGACTCACTTCAAATACGAGAAGAATGGATATATATATWAATAATAATGCCTGTTTAAAAAGAAAATTGAAGCACATCTATATTTTTAGAGAATATCAAACTTCTCTATAGTTCAGAGCTCACACTTTTATCATTATTTCAAAAAGAAAAAAAAAAAAGACTGTTTTACCCAAACACCAAAGATATTAGAACTGAATTCACATATATATCGCTTTAAAAAAAAAAAAAACCTTCAGAATTTAAATGTGAAATATTAAAAAATTCTTTGTGTTTATTTCTCAGCATCTTTGTCATATCATCATTGAAAATGAAATACRAACTCAAAAGATTTTAAATAACTGAAAGTCTTTCCTAAATAACTGGGAGTCTTTTCTTTCCAAACTCCATCTCCACACTATCACCTATATTTTCCCTTTCAAATGAGTCATTATCACTCTTTTTGTGAAAATAGGGCTAATATATTCTTCAGTAAGACAGAAGTATTCTCCAGAACACTGTTTTTCCTCCAAACTGACATATTTCAAGCACAACCTCACACACTTTCTTCCCAGAGGTTCAAGAATGTACAAAATCAACCTTTCAACATAATCTCATGTAATTAAGAAATTCAGATTAATTCTTCCTTTTTAGCACAAAATCATGTTCTTTCCATACCCATGCACATGGTCTGGTCTTGGGATGCCTTAAAACCATTGTGACAYACACAGTGGTAACTTCCTTGCATGTCCACACATAAACCATGACTGCAAACATTAGGAATTTCCAGACATTCATTGCGATCTATAAGAAAAATATAAAACAGATGGTATACATTATTGACTTTTATTATTCATTCATTTTACACAAACATGTTTTTACAATCTGTTATTATTATTAAAGCCAGACTCAAAATTATCCACAGCTAGACCCGAATCATAACAAAACTTCATTTTACAGGAACTTCTTGCCTATACACCTCGAGGTCAAAACTACTGCTAGTATTTGATTGATACCTCAAAACTATTCTTTAAAAATTTTACCCTCTCTTTTCTTTCCAAGAACAGAGAAACACACACACACATATATACATAAATACATAAATCACACACAAAAATATACAAAGGAACGGAATATAAATCATTCTTCTGCACTTTCAAAGAACAAAGTAGGTACTGTTGCTTATGTACAAACCAATTCAAACAGACTAGAAAAATCAGCTGATTTCTTACCAACACAGGCACCGTTGGGTGAAAGCTTGAAGCCAGCAGCACACTCACAGCGGTAACTACCAGGACTGTTGATACAGTCTGCATTTCTCTGACAGAGGTTATCTCCATTACTGCACTCATCAATATCTGAAATATCAAGAGTCATGCAGGAATCAGAAACCACAAGACAGTTATTTCTACCTAGAATCTGGCTGTATTTTCAGGTCCATGCAAGACTAGGTTGCAAGTTGTCCGCAAAAAAAAAGATTCTCGGACCCTGTGCCCCGTGCTCTAGGGTTCTCTACTGGAGCGGGGGGTTGGACTAGATGATCTCTAGAGGTCCCTTCCAACCGCAACCATTTGTGATCCTGTGATTCTGTGACTTTGCATTTCTTCTWTCACAAGTGCAAATTTAAGGCCAAATCAATACAATGATCCACAAAACATGTCTGAGTGAAGGAAAAAAAAATTGTGAATCTTAAAAAATAAAATGTTATGTTTAAAGTAGACATTAAACTTTAAAAATTTGCCTAAAGAAATGATCTCTTTAAATATGAATTCTATTCTCGTATGCCTTTATATATTTTAAAGAATGTTTTGAACTAAAATATAAGCGATTCAATTTGTTAGTATTCTAGGGCATAAATGTCAGCACAGGACCCCTAAATATCAGTGACCTTTGAAAACCAAGATCATTGAATACCTGTTAGCCTCAGAGAAGATAAAATTGCACCACTAGCTTGAAGCTGACTCAAGATTAGGTCATAAATAGAAAGCTGTATCTGTCTGATTCAAGTTCCCCTATAGCATCAGCACAGTAAAAARGAACATCTTTAAATTTTACTTAAAAAAGCACCAAAGAGAACATAAGAGACAAAAATCAAGAGAATTTCTTCCTAAGAGTTAAATTTCCTTCACAAAGTTTGAAACATGAAATGGGGTTAAAAAAAAGGAAAGGTATCTCTAAGCAAAAGTAATAACAACATGAAACTATAAAAAATAAGTACATGTTTATACTTATTAAAGACAAACGCTTCCCAAATTCATTTGCAGATCTGAGTACTTGCAAGAAAGTCTATGGCTTGTATCTTAAGAGTCTAAAAAGACATGTATATTAAATATTCCTGCTCAATTTAAGAGGAACATGCTTATGGGGACTCTACAGAAAATAATGTCACTTTGAATCACCTTCACAGACCAAGAGCAGGTCATTGTAGCTGAATCCAGTGGGGCATTCACAGCGGAAGCTGCCAATCTGATTGATGCAAACACCATTTGCACAGATTCCTGGGATTTCCTTACATTCGTCGATATCTGGAAGTGCAATAAGCTAGTCAAACAACAGTGCTTTGTGGCTTTTTGTGYTGCATGGATTCACTATCTCACTCTATTTAGAACTGAGTTGGAGAAGATCCATTCAACTTAGTTATAGGATATAAAATTAAATWTATGTCTGTTATGAGAGAAAATAAGTTATGTGAAGTTCACGAAGTGATGAAAACTGAGTAATTCTGTATGTCAGAYAAGATAGAGAACTGTGTCAAATAAGTAGATAAGATCTGCAAAATTTCTGAAGCCAGAACCGTTTATGCCATCTGTTAAAAACCAACCCTCTGAACCAAAATGGTGGGTGAGCAACCGTCTATAACAAGATATATAAAAAGTAGATAAATATATAATTATCTATATTTACTGATATAAATCAAAAAAGAGAAATCAGACTAATCATTGTTTCTTTCCAATGAAGTTAGAATTTTGCTATATGAAATATTCACTTTAGTATTGTTAGACTGCAGTAACAGAAAAAATACCTTTTATGGTGAAAATATTTAGTTAAACTCACCCACAGCTTTTCCAGTATGAATGTCAAAAGTAAAGCCAGGAATATTCCCACATATGTTCTTGAATTCCACTAGAGCAAAACATGGAAAAAGGCATCTTAATGATCTCTCAAGAAGTACATGGAAGTTTCCTCAGATTTTCAATGGCTGCTACAAGGAAAATCTACTCAGGAGAGATAAGCCACTGCCTCTCGTACACTATACTATATTGAACTATATAAACTATTTTGAAAATTCAGGTTGCCAATAAATGAAGGTGAACTAGAACACTAATTCATATTTTTCCGTTGTCAAATCTCTGTAGATTTTGGCACAAGAGAAAATGTTTTGTTTGAAAAAAGGAGAACTGCAGTTTTTGCTTTAAATGGAACCCTATCACTTACCTTTTAATGTTTAATACTGCATCTACAGGAAGAATCCACAGTGGTAGTTTCAAAAGAGAGAAATAAATGTAACTTCACCTTCCCTAGACACCTTTGGCAATAATGTCTCTGTTGTTTCTGCAGAGATTACTGGGGCTTCATTTCTCCGGTATGYGGAGCAGAAGGGAAGCTCATCTTCAAAAAACATGCCTTTAGAAGAGCATTMATTTCTAGTATCCCCGCCATAAGATACCCATCATCTTTTCCAGAAAGGGTGTACAAATTCTATTGAAGGGCTTTGCAGCGTATGGAGAAAAAAAAATCAGCTATTTTGGCACAGGTACCTTTTGTTAGCTATTATGGAATCCTTTAATTATTGCAGGTTGTGAGAAATTAATAGCTACTTATATATTAACTATCAATAGCTAAGCTAAATTCATAAAATATTTCTTATAAAGTATCTGTGATTTTACCAGTAGAATGGTGTTTGCAAGAAAAAAAAAAAAAAAAGAAGACAGGTAACAGGTTTACAGTGCACTGGGAAATTCTGATCCAGGCAGAAATCTGGAAAATAACAGGATTTTAGTTATTTTCCACTATGTTGACTTTGCAAAAACATGGCTTTCAATAGTAGGATGTACTGGAATCCCACTTTTCAGATGGGGCAAAACAATCCCAGTGTGCAGGTACCACTCAGATGAATGAGTAGTTTAGCTATGTACTTGCTAACACTGAACACTCAGTTGCTGTTAAGCACCTTTTTTAAGTCATCTTGGCATTCTAAATCTCCAGAAAAAAATACTAAATATCTTCTAATATCAAGTTCTCATGTATACTAATGTTAACGAAAAATTCCAAGGTAAGTGGTAAATACTTATACCTGCAGGGYGCTAAGCCAAAATAAAACTCCTGAAGGATATGGAAGAAACCTATAGAAATGTCCCATTGAATTACAGTCCAAAAGACTGCTGGAAGTACAGGGTCTGGAGACTTCCATGAGTGCTGGGTCTGTGCTGATAAAAGGCCCATGGAAAGACTCTATTCTACTGTCTTCTAATCAGATAAAGGGAGTGAAATCTGCTTTTACCTAAAACTGTAGTTTTCTAAACTTGAAATGCAACCTAACTACTCAGTATCACTTCTAGCACCAGAAAATGAAAAAGGAGTCCTTTCTGTCTTCCTGTGAGTAGGAGTTCTTAACTTAGGGTGTTGATGCATGGCATTTTAAGAGCAGCTCTTCCGTACCTCGCAATTTTGTGAAGCATAATCACTGGGGTTATAACTTGAATAATTCTTGTCTGAGACCAAAGACTCTTGTTTATAAAAATTTAGGAAAYGTAGACAGATCTTTGCTCAGAACGAAGTCTGGAAAAATACCACATTTTTCTACAAATATCTCTTTTTCTCACATTCACAAATTCATTGATGTAGAACAAGACTCAAGATACATGAAACTCAAAATTTTCTTTTTTCSTTAGTTTCACTGTCTAATGAATTGAGCATAAACCAGTCTCTGCCTGCTGATGTTAGTAGTATACTACTGGGTCTTGGAGGTTGGAGAGGGAGGGCCTCCCATTCTTAGGTTACTACTAAGGTCAAGCCAGCTGGACAGAGAGTAAGAGTTGAAGGATCCAGGCCTTCTTTAGACATGCTTCTGTCTCTCTGTCATGTTACTTACACAGTCCATTCACTCTATCAATTTAATGGAACTATTTCTTTTCAATTATGCAATATAGATAAATAACTAGATAAGAATTATAACCTAATATTGGCATTATATCATATTTGGCACATATACACAGCACCAAACTAATAATATGCTAACACTGCAGAAATTTGCTTCCTGAAAGTGTTTGATTTTGCAACCATGACCAAAACAACTTTTTCCAAATACCACGCACTTATCACAGTATCATTTTTAYAGTACAGAAGGATTACAGGATCACACAATGGAATCACATAACAGGTCTTATAATAGCAAAAAAAATGAGAGTTCAAACACTCTCTAAATGATCAAACCATGAAGTAGTTCTACAAACATTTGATCTCTTTTTAGTGGAAAAGTAGCTTTTTCCACTCCTTATGGTGAAAAAAAAAAAAAATTATTACTACTGACCGTTTAGGCATGTCTGACAATGAATTTGATCTTCATAATGTGTAAAATCAAGTACATAAACGTTACCAAAGTCATCTAACAGTGATTAATTGTTCAACAAATTTATAAAAAGAAAATACAGCACTGTTCACAAAGAAAAAATGCAGGTGCCCTGGCATGTGAAATTCATATAGAGGAACAATATACTTCTCATCAGAGCAGAATAATGCTTTTAATGAGCTACTGGGCTCACTTTGGCAGGCTAGTTAAGGTCAGTGCATCATAACCCCTGCCTGTGATGTGCCGCCCCCATGATTATACAGATAAATGCAGCTGTTTAACCATTTACACTCTGAAGTTGTGTTTCATCACTCACACAATCTCTTCCCAGTCCTGTGGAGCTTAGGATCCAATGAGGAGGACGCAGGGCTGTAAGCAGCCCTGCAACCACAAACTTCAGGAGGGCAAACTTTGGCCTCTTCGGAGACTTACTTGGAAGAATCCCATGGGCTAGTGCTCTAGAAGGAAGAGGGGGCCCAGGAGAGATGGTTACTTTTCAAGTAACAATTCCTCCACGCACAGGATCAGTGCATTCCTATGGGTAGGAAATCAGGCAGGGTGGGCAGAAGGCCTGTGTGGACAAGCAAGTAGCTCCTGGTAAAACTCGAAGAAGGTAGCATACAGAACGTGGAAAAAAGGATGGGCCCCTTGAGAGGAACATAGGAATGTTGTCAGGGAGAGCAGGGATGGGATCAGGAAGGTTAATGCACATTTGGAATTAAATCTGGCAAGGGATGTTAAAGATAACAAGAGCTTCTTCAAGTGTATCAGTAGCAAAAGGATGATCTGGGAAAATGTGGGTCCACTGTCGAAGAGAGTAGGTGCCCTGGTTACAAAAGACAGAGAAAAAGTAGAGTTGCTGAAGGCCTTCTTTGTTTCAAGTGTTTACCAAGGGCAGCCTTTTAGAATTCCAGTCCCTAGGGATAAGAGAAGAAACTTGGAGAGAGGAAGACTTGCCCTGACTAGAGCAAGATTGGGTCAGAGAGCACCTAAGGAAACGCGACACCCACAAATCCATGGGCCCCRATGGGATGCACCCCAGAGTGCTACTATGTGAGCTGGTGGATGTCGTAGCTAAGCTGCTCTCCATCATCTTTGAAAGGTCCTGGAGAATGGGCGAGGTGCTGGAGGACTGGAGGAAAGCCAATGTCACCCCGGTCTTCAAAAAAGGCAAGAAGGAGGAGCCGGGCAACTACAGGCCAGTGAGCCTGACCTCTGTCCCTGGAAAGGTGATGGAGCAGCTCATCCTAGCCCCTGTCTCCAGGGACATGGAGGAGAAGGTGGTGCTCAGGAGTAGCCAGCATGGATTCACCAATGGGAAATCATGCTTGACTAACCTGATAGCCTTCTATGATGGGGTGACTAGATGAATAGAACAGAGAAGAGCAGTGGATGCCATCTATCTGGATTTCAGCAAAGCTTTTGACACTGTCCCTCACAACATCCTCCCACACAAGCTCCTGAAGTGTGGATCAGATGAGTGGACAGTGAGGTAGATTAGGAATTGGCTGCATGACAGAGTTCAGAGGGTGGTAATCAGTGGTGCAGAGTCCAGCTGGAGGCCTGTGGTTAGCGGTGTCCTCCAGGGGTCAGTCCTTGGTCCGGTCCTGTTCAACTTATTCATTAATGACCTGGATGAAGGGATGGAGTGCTCCCTCAGCAAGTTTGCTGATGACACCAAACTGGGAGGAATAGCTGACAGCCCTGAGGGCTGCGCTGCCATCCAGAGGGACCTGGACAGACTGGACAACTGGGCGATGAGAAACCTCMTGAAGTTCAACAAGGGCAGGGGCAGGGTCCTGCACCTGGGCAGGAATAACCCCAGACATGCCTACAGGCTGGGGACCGACCTCCTGGAGAGCAGC